>LPNX010850772.1:133256-157698 GCA_001517045.1 Pseudotsuga menziesii
TGGTGAAAGCTTGATCTTCAATTGCTCCCATTTTCTTCTTCTCTTCTTATGAGTCGAGCTAAAAGCAATTACTTCCTTCTGGCATACATTCTTTGCATGAATGAATCCCATGATCTCGGGAGGCCATTCAAGGTGGCTATCACCACTTCTACATTATTCACTTCTTCTTCTACCGCTTCAAGTTGTTCTGCATTCTATATCTTCACATTCTTCAACTGTTTTCTCAAAGCCATCTTCTGATTTAAGTTCTTATCTTCAAATAGCTTGATCAAGGAATCAAACATCTTTGGTGTCTTTAGGGAAGACACTTGTGGTACAAGTTGATCCGTGATTGAATCAACAATGATCTTTTTGGCCGTGATCAAGTTCTTCTTGTGTAAGGCTTTGAGCCTCATCTCCGTATGGAATTGGAACCTCTCTACTCATGTAGGTGTCCAATTCATTTTCTTCAGAGAGATCAAATACTTCCATGCTTGGAAGTTGTCAGTTTTACCAAGCTTATCATCAAGCTGATGTGATAGATCACTTTGAAATGAGAACCTCAAATGCAAATAGCAAAAGATTAGATCTTACCGATTTGAGGTGTCCATCTTGCTTCCAGAGCTAGCTGATCTAGGGTTTGTCAGAGAAACCCTAATTTTAAAAACTTGGAATATTTTAGATCTGATTGGATAGAAGGATAGATCTCTTCAAATGGAGCTGTCCAATGTACTCCTTTTCTGAAAACAGTGAAGGAAAGCTCTCGGAATAGGAAGCCCCAGTTTTCCAATTTCTTCTGCAGAAATGCTTGTCACTGCTTCTGTTATATCTCTAAAATTACAGCTCCTCTGTGTCTGAAATTTCGCACTGAGGTAACCACGCATGTCCCTGATCCAACACCATAGGTTTCATCAGAATTGGTTTCACCAATTGGGATTTATGATCCTTTTTCCAAGGTGACCGGTTACAGGACTGTTCATAACAGTGAAGTTGTACAGCCTACCATGTGTCACTGTTTCATCTTCTGGTTCTGAAATTAGGACCACAAAAAGTACAGTCCGTTATATTTCTGGAACATCTTCAGGAATTTAATTTGGATATTTGTAGCCCACTATATAGCAATTTTCCCCAGGTGTCCTGTTTAGGGATGAATTCTGAAGGAGGTTGGAACCCTAACTTTGGCGGATCATATCGCCCATAATATAACGAATCTAAGGATGAATATTGGACACAGTGTACATCAGGATTTTATCTTCGGTCTCTACAATTTTCAGCTCCTGATCCTTCTCCAATCTTGGTATATAGCAAATGTACCAAAACGTAGCAGTTTTAGTATTTAGGGTTTTTCTAGCTCGGGGCCAAACTAGGGTTTGACTTTCCCGGAGTTTCACCCAACCAAAAATCTTGATCCAGGTCTCTAAACTTCGATTTTGATGAGGAGAGAAATCCTATGCCAGGCTCACTCAAAAATTCCTTTTCAGTAAGAAGCCCTAATTTCTCGCACCGAAAACTGAAAATGCTCGGAATCGAATTTCGCTTCGACAGAAAGATGCACCCTTCAATGGAGAGTCAACCTAGCCTTCTTTTGTTGATCGATTGTGGAGAGAGAACCAAAAAGTAAGAAGCCCTAGCTTCTATAGCTTGTGAAAGCTGTCCTATTCAGGTTAGCTCTGATACCATGTTAAATTTTTATATGCTTAGTTAAAACATCAGTATTTCATTTCATTTCCATAACAAAAGCATATAAACAGGATCCTTGAAAGAAACGGTATCACAAGAACAACACAAATTTATCCTGGGAAAACGATAAAGGGAATTTGAAGAGTAATCAAATGACATATCATGGGCCCAAGGATTCGAATGGGTGAGGAGGATTAACTCCCCATAGAAGAAGAAGAGTCTAGGAAGAAACTAGGTGTCATGTGGAGCTAGATTCCCTGCGCTTTATGCCAACAATGATGGAAGATTATATGAGAATTCAGACCTGATTGCATACCTATGACAAACTGACATTTTATGTCTAAAAATATCTTCAAAGAGGGTGCACTTGGGACTAGGTGGCATCCATTCGAATTGGGTGGAAGATGAAGGGTTGAAGAGAAATCCAAGTGGCATGGATGTTACTAAACATCAAGGATGAGATGGAGGAAGACTATGGGAATGAATTCGACCTTGGAGAACCTTAGGAGGTTTATAAAAATATGTAATGAGGAATGGAAATGGATTTTGATCATTTTTGAATTTTCCTTTCGCATTTGGAGAGCATTAGCTTGTCCATTGCACGGTGAGTGCACACTTACCCTGCTAGTGAGCCAATTTTGAGAGAGTGAGATTCTCATACAAGTTGGCCATGGGAGAGGCCATTAATAACTATAATTGGGAGCTTCATGGAGTGTTTTTATGCATATAGGATTTTTCTACTATTCATGGCCTATCTCTCCTCCCATTCTCTCAATTTCCACTTCTATATTTCCATGTTTTTCTATGAAGGCACATTTGTGTGAATGATGGTTGCACCCCATTGAGTTCAGTTGATGCCTAATAATGGGTGAATTATTAATTTCTCTGTAATATGTCTCTCATGTTCTCTTTAATTCTAAATCAAAAGAAATACATATGCAAATGTCCACATTTCCAAGCTTTATTGTGACTAGTTTCCATGTGATGATTTTCCCTTTCAATGGAGATTGTATATTTGATGTCTATTGCAACTTGGGTCAATTTTATATGATGTTAGTGAGTTATTGAAATGATTTAAATGGTATATATTCATATTTATCTATTCTAAACCATTATATGCACCTTTTATGAGTCAAAGTTGAGCTTTGATGTGTCATTTCCCTTAAGCAAACATCGCTGAAATTATGCATTCGAATATGAAGCTTTAATATTCAGTTGTAGATCTATTAACCACACCAAATCACAGTAAATTAAGTCTAATTACAGTCCCCATACACTGTTCTGAAATTTGGGAGGCTTGCATATGAGTTGGAGAGCCATTTCTGCCCACGCCCTAGGGGGAATTGCATCATAAATTGCTAGTAACTTTGCCCTTTTTTCCATCATGACCAAATCAAGTTGAAGATGTATATAAACTGTCATAAAACTATCATAGAGTAAATTGAAGAGTCATAAGACTCCCCACACCATTCCCTACCAAATTCGAGACCCTATTGAGCCATTCGAATCCCCCAGAGTCAAAACTAGTCAAGACAATTTTTTGAAAATTCTGCCTTTGTTGGGAATTTTCGAATTGGGACATTATACTTTCATGCCACTTTTTAACCTTTTTGGATTTATTTCAAACACTTGGTTTGAATTTATTATATTGTTTATCTCAATTTATGTAGTGACCCAAATAAGTGATCCTATCTAGGAGGAAAAAGATGATGATTGTTGGAATTCTTATTTATACTTATAAAGCATAGCTTACACAATTTTTCACTTGACAAATTATACTTCAATTTTTTTCTAGAAAAAACAATGAAGGGAACAATTGTGCAAAGAATATGTAAAGTAACTTTATATATATCCATATATATAAATTAATTACATGGATAACAAACACCAATCTCCAAATGTGAGCACCAACTCAAATTAGACACAAATATGATTGGGACACCAATCCCACATGCAAGAACCCACTTGTTGATTACAGGCACCAATCTATAAGGAATTCAATATTATGCTCAAGCACCAACTTGCTGACTCCGGGAACTGACCTGAGTGGATATCAGTCCTTTTGCATAAGCACCCACTTACAGTGTTTAGGAACCAACCTGAATGGAGACTGGAATATCCTCTTCTTGTTCTTTAACATCAACTGAAAGGAGCTACAACTCTCTATTATATATTCTCTAGCACAATTGGAAGGAAGCCACAATTCCATGTCCTTGCCCATTTCTTCCACCCTCAAATAGACAAATTATAAAATAACTTCATCTGTGTGATCTGCGATCTACATATTATTTGATGTGTGATTTTCATCCTCTTTGATTTGTGTCTTCAACACTCTGCAATATCTATGCGATCTGTCTTATGCAATATCAATACTTTTCCACTTCTACGATCTATGATTTGTGTTTTATGCAATCTGTACATTAACATTTTTGTACTCCTACGATCTGCTTCATTTACTGTGTATTCTCTTTGCGCATCCTAGTGCAAGGCATTCCTTTAATTTGTGCACTGTCATATTTTCTTCTTCATTTCTTTTTCGCAATCAACTATATGTTGTACATACATATTCTAGATCAACGAGCTATTAATACCCCAAAATCAGAAGCTTGCCAAGTCAAAATTTCACATCTTCTTCATCTTCAATCTTATATTAACATTTCCATCTCTTGCTTATTTAAACTATTCTTGATCAAGAGATGTGTCCACATGTTTGTATTTCTTTGAGTTGGCGATGCACATACTTCCGTACTTCTTGTGCAAGCTAACCATCTCATTCTATCTTTTGTCTGTGTACATCTTTTGATAATTCAACCTCATTGGGTTTTGCGCATTTAATTCCATTGACTTGGTGTTATTTGTACATATGAGCCCCATGCCCTGGTGGGATTTGCACACTTCCTATACTCGCACTCTTATTCTATATATACTTATTACAATTGGATTTGCATATATAGAGAGCCACTGCCTAATGGATATTGCATAAATGTTGAGACTTGCATACACCTTTTATATATTTATTCAAACTGTTTTTTAACTTAGCATCATCAATTATAACATCCAAGTTTAACAATATTCAAGAATTTCTTCTTTTTGACATTCATCAACATGTTTCTTGATTGACATCAACAACCATCTTTTTGTTTGACATCAATGACAACACAAAGGTTCAACAATGGTCACCAATATTGTGATGCTTAGGAAATAATATCCCCCTAAAGGTGATATAGGTTGTCACTCAAGATAGTTTTACTCTCTCTTTAGGCTTCTTAATCCACACTAGGTGTCAACTTAAGCTAGCCACGGGAGGTGTCCCAAGTTAGGCTTAGATTCTCAACCCCTTTTTATGGCCTGTCGATGACCAATTACCAGATGTTGCATTATTCTGAGTGGAGGCCATACCTAAATATTTAGAGGAGATAGATTTATTTCTATATACAAGTTCTACCCCAAAACATTATTTCGTAACTCATAATCATCATGTAATTGTTTGCGATGTCGATTATCGGTTTAAAGCATGACAGTTATACAAGTTAAGGGATCATGAGATTCTACAATGATGTGCCATGGACCATGAACGTCAATATATAGTGTGAGATTATCAAGCAAGAGTTGCAATAGGCCATGTAGGAGGAAAAACTACGGAAATAAAAGTTTTATAAGCTGGATTTTGCTCGCCTGTATTTTTTTAAGATGCCAAGGGATACACATGTTTGTAATGTCTATTAATAGGTGGGGAAGTAATCGTAAAGGGATGAGCTCCCTCTCCAATCAGTGTATGATTTAAACCATTTGAGACATGGGAAATATATTTTGTTGGTCATATTACTCCTCTTGCAAGACATTTAAAGGCCCATTATATCATTATTGTGATTAGTTATCTAACCAAGTGGGCTAAGGTCAATCCTATGAAAGATTGCTTTGTAGAAACCATAACTCAATTTATCTTTGAGATCATTATTTCCCAATTTGGATGTCCCATATGTATCGTTAATGATTGGGGCTTGCATTTCATGAATAATACAATTACTATGATGAGCCATAAATTTCTCATTCAACACAATAAGAGTGGTCCTTACCATCCCCAAACAAATGGTATGGTCGAAGCTTTCAACAAGATTCTCCAGATAGTATTAAATAAGGTGTGTTTCACCAATTGTGATTATTGGGAAAAATGCATACCAACGATATTGTGAGACTACCAAACTGCTCTAAAGAAGTTGCATTAGTACACTCCATTCCAACTAGTTAATGGGTGGGAAGTTGTCATACCTATTGAATTTTTTGTTTCTAGTTTGTACCTTGCTCATGCTACACATATGACGAAAGAAGAGCCAATTGCATAATTTTTGGAATACTTGATGCAATTGGAGGAATCTAGGTTTCTCGACGAGTTTCATGCCATGGTAGATGTGATATCGCTAACCCAAAAAGACACAATTTTCTCTTTCACTGACTGAGAATGGAGTTAAGAATATCATCAATTATTTGGTTGGAATATTGTTGTAGATGATATAATGTATCTCTATCCAACTGGTATCTATGTTTACCACAATACTATGGGTTACTCTATTTAGTTTTGGCTTATCAATTTCGTCAACAGTTAGAATACTTGTTGTTGTAAGTGGCACTTGTTTAGGATAGTTTGTTGGGATGATTCCTAAGGTATTAGCATTGATTTTTCCATGCATCCATTCATAATATTTAATTTCCACAACATTTACGCTTCAACTATGACATAACAACAATTCAAACTTAATCACAATGGTCATAAAGAAAAATATTCAGGTCTGATATTTAACATAGAAGGGACTGATTTTTCATTTCTAGAATAAGCCAACACATTAGCAGTGGGCAATTATCGAATCACAATTCCTTGTCACTATGATGAGCCATCTTGAAATTCTTTAGAAGATATGGGTAAGCTCAAGTTCCAAAAAAATCAATTGGTGTAGCTAATTGTTGTAGCTAACCACTGTAAAATATATTCACCGAGTGTTGTAGTAGCTTGTGCAACCAAATATATCTTTGAAATTGCCCAAGATGATTCCACAACCAATGAAAATGAGAGTGAAGATGATATTGGTTTGTAAATTCACAATTTCTCTACTATAGTAGATGGTTAATGGAGTTAAAGTACATAGAGAACAAGAATCACTCTCAATAGTAAGAAGAACCTTTGGTATGCGCCCCTTCCTCTTGCTTGCTTGAGATGGAATTATTGAACTAAAGTATTCCAATGGCATGAATTCCACTTCGTGACCAAAGGTATTGTGGTTTCGTCCTCAAAGAAGGCTATCCAAAACCAGCAACGTTCCCCTCCTCTTAGAGACTCTTCCTTCACAGATGCGCCCCTTCTTGCTTAATGCATCAGCTACCAAAAGATGCCCCTTTATATAAAGAAATCACTGCAAATAACCACCATTTCTTAGATATGAAAACAAAGAAGAAAAATTAAATCACGACAATGAACAATAATGAGAAATATGAGATGATTAATCCTCAATCAATGGCTAGAATAGATAGTCTCACTATTGAAACCATTCATGCCCTCCTAGAGTTTCATCGAAGAGAATTTTGTAGCTTAATATCTCTCAATATAAAAAATCCAAATAGACAAGAATGAGAGAATGAGCTCTCATGTCCCATTTTATATTTTCACATTTTCTACCTTGTGACTTTTCAACTTCTCTTGACCTTTTCTTTCATTAAAAATATTAAAAGGTGACTTTTTATGAGAAAGTGACCCCATGTTGGCCTAATTTTCCCCACTCTTGCGACCCAAGTTCAATAGACCCACGAAACCAACAAAAAACCCAAATACATAGGCTTGACGGAGCAAGCTCAACCGACAACACCTGCTAGGCAGGCACAGTCTCACCTAAGATATATTAATGTGTAACTACCAGAACCATGTTTCCGCAGTCGGCGAGGGATTACAGTACCTTGGTGCACGACCAAGGTGCTCGACAGATTCTGAAGGATGGAGTCTTTTATGAGCTCGACAGTGGCGCAATAGTGCGACACAGCCAGCGTGTGACACAACCTTGTCCTTGACAACTTAACAAATGTCGCAATAGTGCGACGCAGATGATTCCTTAATAGTAAATGACAACAACGCAATAGTATTACACTTAACAGCTCTGAACATGAAATAATACAAGATTCTTCGACGATGTTTTAGTCATGCATTCATTCACTGCTTTTATTAGTATTGTGACATTCATTCAAGAAATAATCATAAATAATGCAATATAATAAAACATTCAACATTCATGCGACATGGGAAATAACATGGAAACCCATTCAGGTAAAAAACCCCAAGGTGCTCTTCATCTGGCGTGAGAAATATATGGCACCTTACAGTATGCGACTTACAGACTGTTTTGAGATATGTCTATTTAGCTGAGACTCTTCTTGATCTCATGCTCTTTGTTTTTATGCTTTTCTTCTACTACTCCTACTGATCCGCACATAGCCTAGATCGACTCTTCTACTCTATTATTTGCGCACACAGCTGTAGAATGACTCTTACAAAACGGTCTGCACATACAACTACAGATCCACGACTCAAAAACCTTCTCCTATCAGACTCCTCTCTGATCTCCTCAAAATACTTCTACCATTACCAACTGAACCAACAAAACTACAATCTTTGTGAAGCTAACCCTTATACAGAACGAGTTCCTCTTATTTATGGATATTACAAGACCGCGCAGGGTCGAACGAGTACAGATCAGTTCTTACAGTCATAAGTAGCTTAAAAAATATATTTCATACATTTATTATAGGCCATACTAGCCACAGAAGTGTCCTTCATTACATTAATCACAGACCATAACTAGCCGTAAAAAGCATCCTTTAGTCTCCACTGACTCAAATTCCTACGGTCTTCTGACTTGTCGCTTTCCAGCCTTTACTCTTCTACTTGCCAATATTCCACTGACTCTAGGTGTGCTTTTCCTTCATCACAGCTTTCTCTGTTATGTGCTTCCTTTTCTCCCTTTACTTGCCTTTATTTCGTCGCACACCTGCTTTTCCTCTTGCACTTGTGCTTTGGTTTCCTCCTTGTGCTCCATCCTGGCCCAACAGGCCCCTAACACTCACATGTGTCTCATCCCGAGCCATTAAGCAAGTCTCATGGTTCTTGCACTGGATACGCCATGGGACCAACCTTGTCCTGAAATTCCTTCAAAATGTATTCTACTCGGGAAACCTCTTGCCCTACTTCCTCTGCTTTCGTCTCCATTTGTTTGACACACTCGAAACTTATATGTTTCGATAGTACTTCTTCCAATGACTAAGCTATTCCCTGGAGCTTCTACTGTACAGGCTGAAGGAGCCCTGTAATTCGTTCAACGTCTGCTTGCTGTGTCATAAATTCCTCATTTCTTTTCTGCTCTTGGTCGCAGAGAGTTTTTGCTTCCTGCTGTAGCTGCTCCAGCTCGACAACCTTTGTGATCTTCTCTTTGATCTATAGCTTCTTCATGTTTGCCTTAACCACGCTTATATTTAAATTAGTTTGGCACGCATCGTCCTTGTTTTTCTCCATGTCTTCATCATCTAGGAGAAATCCCCATGCCTTAGATACTGTGCGAATTGCTTCCTTGCATCGTTTTTCTCCTTGCTTTATTCTCTCAACAGCCTCAGATGTTGTTTTCCTGCGCTCTTCAATCACCTCAGGAGGTGTACTTGGTATTTGCTATCCTTTAAGCTCTTCAACCTGTTTTCTTAGGTCTGTGGCAATCCTAGACAGTCGTGCTACCTTTGCGGCCGCATCTGTATCCTCCTGGCCTTCTTCCAAGGGGAAATCTGCAACAACATCTTTGATGGCTTTAGCTAGTGCAAGTCTGCTTTGCTCGTGCGCTTCAATCTCTTGCTCTTTTTCACGAAGGAGGGACTTGCGAGTCTTTCCTTCCTTGTTTTCTTTGTATCCTAATATGCAAGAGCATTCTTTCTAATTTCAATTTCAGTTGCTGTCACATGCTGAATAGCATAGACTTCGGCCAATGCGAGTTTAGAGAAATCTATAGATAGTGTCCCAAATTCATGGACAACATGATCAAACTTTGGTGTCCTTGTCTCCATTGCTTGCGATTGGACTTCTATCTTTACCGATGGCAAAAAACGTGGTGTTACTAATTCATCATTAGGATCCACGTTGTAAGTCTCGGCTTCGACTGTGTGTCGCACTTCATTGTTGGCCTTAGTGACCGTATTGATATGCTCTTCCATTTTTCCAGTCAGTCGTAGCTGCTTTTTACTTATGCCTTTAAGACTGGACTTCGCAACCTTTGCGATTGCATCGGAAAGAAGGCTAATGTCCTCCTCAGTTAAGCTGACCGTGTTAGCCGTTTTATTAGCTTTTCGCTTCTTGTGATGCGGCTGAGGATGTTCCGTCTCCTGTTCTTTGTGGAGGTTCTGCACATCCTCGTCAGTAGGTGTGTCTTCTCCATCATCCTGATCAGAGCCCTGATCACTATCATCATCGTCGTCGTCTGTATCGTGCGATTGGTTTTCCTATGCGTCGCCCCCATCATTACCTTGGTCATCATCTTGGCCCTTTCCTTGGCCATTCCCTTGGCCATTTCCCTGGTTTCCTCCTTGGTTATCTCCTCAGTTCATTTCTACGTCAACCGAGAAGCACCATTCTACAGGCCACTCCTGGATGGCCTCTTCCACATCTCGATCAATAATCATAAAAGGCGTCAGCTGCGATTGCTTTGTCGGATCCTGCCGCAGCTCCAGAATAATATTGTGGACACCAGCCTGAAAGCTTATGAAAGATGAATAATTTTTTACTGTCGTAGTCCGCAGTCTATGTTGGTGTTTTATTACTTCGGGCAGTGCCTCGGCATGCAAAAAGAACTCTATGTTGTTGTCCTTCTGCTAGATCTTGTCTTCCTTGTCCTCCCAAAGGTTCTGATATTTTGCACCATGGAAAAGTACTGGGACATCCGGCGGCTGGTAATCTGGTGGGTTGGACCAAACTATAAATGAAATCAAAACGAGCAACCGAGAGTAGTGGAATTTGGCCTTACTTCCCTCCTGCGCTTTCTCTGCATCCTCTAGCAGCGCATTCAAGAAATACTGGGACCAATTGAACATCACTCCCACCGCACACTGTTCTGCTAGCTCCACTGTCTCGATAATGCACTCAGTGGGCCACATCTTGCGCAACAGCTTGCAAGATAAAATCTTTGCGGCAAACTCCATTGTTTTGTCAATTTTAGAGGAAATGAGGAATCCTCTATTTGCACGTTGAAGGTCATACTTTTCCCTTATCTTCGGTGTATCTATGTTTGTGTGCAGATATGGAGCAGGTTCGGTCCCTTGATGTGGGAGACCTGTTATCATCAAAATGAGCTCAACGTCGACAGAATAGGTTCTGTCGAGCCATAAATAGCATCTATGCACTAGTATATGTGGACATTTTTCCCACGGAATTTCGTTTATAAAGCAACACTTGTGTGTTGCTTTAGCAACAAAAATGGCCCCTTCGGTTTGTGGGAAAAATTTCGTCGCTAAAGCAACAGTCTTCTAACTTCGTCACTATTGCGACGAACAGTTCATGTCGCTTTCTCGACGAAAACCTGTCTGCTTTAGTGACGAATGGTCGTTGCTCTTGCGACGAATCAATGGTTTCTTTTTCGACGAACATTCGTCGTTATTCTGCCGAAACTTTAGCGACAAACCACCACATTTTGTCGCGATAGCGACAGCATTACCAAAAAAGTGAACCGAAATACCCAAACAGTTTTGACGAAACTTCGTCGCTATAGCGACGAAAATACAAAATGTTGCGATGAATTTGCTATGTTAGCAATGACACTTCGTCGAAAAGGTTTGTCGAACTAGCGACGGAATGACGTGGCTATAGCGACGGAGAAGAAAATTTATGTAAAGGGTGGTTCATCGCTATAGAGACGGGGCACAATATTTAATAAAAAAACTTTGTCGCTATAGCGATGATTATTTAAATTAAAAAAAAACTATCAGTTTCATATCACATTTTGTGGTTTCTACTACATGAATCAATTGTATCTGGAAGCTTGTTCCCCTGGCAAGATAAATAGTGTACCCCCTTAATCATTCTTTCCTGAAGCAATAAATTGGGGCATATGTAAGTTAGTGAGGTATGGTTGGTAAAGAGAACGCGAAGAGGGTAGTTGGTAAGAGTTAAGTAAAGGGAAGATTGGGAATAACAAAGCTCTAAGTGCACACCTTACCCAAGCGTATAAGATCTAATAAAGAAGACAATATTTAATCCAAAGGGTAGTTCCCACGATCTCTTCTAAAGTTTCCAAAATATCCTTCCTCCGCTTAAGTTTTGGCCGTCAAGAATAAATACAATTTGGCAGTTCAACAATATCGGCTAAAGGTAAACCCTATTGGCTGACCATCCATATGGTGCTTCTAAAGGAAGGGGTTCATAGCATTCCCTTCTCTCTTAATTTATTCATAAAGGAAGTGTCTTTCTTCTAGGGAGGGCCTAGTTATTGCAGTGGGATCTAATAAATAAATTTGATCTATAGCTTAAAGTGTCAAAAGATGTTTTAGAATAGCCTTCCCACTTCCAAATGTGCATTGTGATGCCGTTGATAACTAGAAGGTTGAACTTAGAAACATGGAAAAGGAGAAATGAGTTGGATCACAACGTATATTTTCCAAAACTTCAAGCCCCCAAAAATATCCTAACAACCTTTCCTTCATGCATATTGGTGGTTAGTCCCAATATTCCCTGTAGGGAACATAAGTGTCTTGAAATATGGAACCTTAACCCAATTATATATATATACATATAATACATATTTTTTATGCATATTTAATCATAATTAATCACACATTTATACCATTTAAACATCAACCTCCATGATCTAATTCACAGTTACACAATTTGGAAATTATTATTTAAGATAGGAGAATCCTTGTATTTCTCATTGTAAAATCAACTTCTAAATCAAAATGAAATACAAGAATACATCATATAATTACATCCATTGTGATTTTGGTGAAGTGGAAAAACTGTAATAGCAAAAAATAACAAAAATGGGAACATGGCTAACCTTTCTTTAATGAAACAAAACAAATTTATGTTGTTTTACTTTTTATTTCTGTGTTTTTATAAGGACACGCCCCTACAGGGAGTATCCCATAGTACCCTCAGGGCCCCAAGCATTGGAAGAGTCCGCTTTCTGCATGGGACATCCAAGGAGAAGCCCTAGGTACTAGGGTTGTACAGGCAATGGCAGGGAACATTCCCAATTATATCCCCAGGTCAAAGGAGCTTGGTAAGAAAGCATAGGGGACATGTCCCTGACACATGGAGACATGACCTTGTCAAACATTGCATTTATTTTTACATTCTAAACTCACTACGCCCTGCACAATTAATATTTTAGCGCAAAAAGAGTGCTTAAATCGCAGATTATATTGACCTATAACATATTGCATACTGTAGATAGCTCTTGAGCAGCACAAAAACTCTCTATCAAAAAGGGTATTCAGTATTCAGTCATATAGAATCATCTTGCCTCCTGTCAAATTTCATGATTATATGCAGCATTGCTCACATCATGCTTAATCAATGATCTAGTTGTGTCACCAGGTTGGTTGAAAGATTCCATAAGCCTTGACTCCAGAACTAGGGTAAAGCTGCTAGCAGTCAGTCCCTATATAATGACCATAGGCCATGAGCAATGGGATGCAATGCAATAAAGTAAGCAAAAACACTCCTACAAACTCAATATAAAGAAGTAAGCTTTTGCATGTAACTCTTTGGTTATGTTGGGCATATACATATATGCATAGACAACCCATTTAATGCATGGATACAAGCTAAAAAGTTATGCATGCAACCAAAAATAAAAAAGAGGGTTGGTTTATGCCAAAACACCCATTACATTTTGTCACAGCCATATATAAGTCCAAAATAAACATAGGTCTAAAGAAACAAAACTCACAATGTATAGCACTTGAGCATAAACACTGAATAACCCCTACAAGAACAGAGGAATGCCATGTACTTTCAGAAGCAAGTAAATGCAAGCAAACGCCATATTACAATAAATGGAATTCTTCTACCAAATGGCACCAATGCTGAAAATAGGAAGACATCAAAGACGCGGATTTCTCCCATTACAAGAACCTATTCAATGATCTGTCAATTAGTAGAGAATACGAGTAAAACAAAATGATGAAATGTATCCAATGTTGATCACCGAGCAATATGATGAACTTCTAAACAAACTTTTCATAGAAGCAGAATTCTCTCAACTTTTCATAAAGTGCCAAACTTGGGGTATATTATGTACTCACTTTTACAAATTGGCTTAAAGCATCATCAAGGAGGATCTCATAAGATTTATACAAGCAAGAATTTTAGGTTTTATTAAGGGATCAACTCTGCCTTTCTAGCCCTCATTCCTTAGGAGATAAATGTCTCCAACATTAACAAATTTAGGGAAATCTCTTTGTGCAATGAAACATACAAAACCTGCTCCAAGATCAGAGAAACACGAGTGTAAGAATGAAATCAATCACAGCAAAGTTGATATTGGAAGAATAAGGGGCTTCACCCCAAGGAAGCTCAAGGAAAACGTTATCTTAATTTAGGAAGCCATTCATAGTAGTACAACTCATAAGAGGTAAGTTATGATTATAAAAATTGACATTGTGAACACATTTGATTAGGAAAACATGTATTTCTCCTAAAGATCCTTAAGTAGTTCAAGGTTAATGAAGATCAAATATCCTAGGTGCTATAGCTCAAAATGACACATCTCTTCCTGTGACCACTTTCCCATGATTCCGTCGCATGTTGACACTTCCATGACGACACTTCATGAAAGTCATTGAAAGTCACTGAAAAAACACCTAACTTGGAGGATCCATATCTTGAGTTCTGTAACTCTGTTTGACCTAATATCTGCACCGTTAGAAAGGTATTTCAGTCAGCTAAAACTTTTTCAGAAGACACCAAAGTTTGAAAATGCCCAAAAGGACCTTAAAAATGAGATTTTCTGATGTATACGCGAGTTGCCTTGAGGAAACCCGCGTATTGTACGTGACTTGTTATATATAATACTCACGTATTCCCTAAATATGCGACTATTTACATTGCAACCCGCGTATACCTCCTGCATACGTGACTATTGTCTTTGCAACCCATGTATTCCTCCTAAAAATGTCAAAAAAATATGTTTTTTGAAATTCGGGTAGTTTGGGTAGTTATGCAACTGACTCCTTCAATTGTAACTACTTTGTCTTCGACCCTATCTCTTCATAAAGCATATAAACAGAGGTAAGGAGGTCCATGAGAAGAGACTTGAACCTTTGCATTGTTATGCTGGAGGAATTGGAGCTCTCGTTGCCCACACCTTTGCCCTAGAATCGTTCTCCTTGTGTTGCAGAGCTTGGAGGCTGAGTTCCTTGGAGAAGAGAAGCAGTAGAACCAGATCAAGGTTTCGTGAAGTGCCCAACTTGAAGAGAAGGTATATTTGTACTTGTTTTTATGATTAATAAAGATGTGATGTCCTTCTTCTTCCCAAATAATTGTTCAATGTGTGATTGAATCTCTGTTTATGATCATATGATGATGTTAATCAAATTATTATTTCATGTTTATTTGATTATCATTGCTTTATATGTGGTCATATTGGTTTGAGGAAGGTATAATTCGTTTTGCAGGTCTCTTGGAGCAAAAGGAGCAAAAGGAGCAAGAGGAGCAAGAAGAGGATTGAAGGGATTCTTGGATCAACCTTCATTTGGCTAAGGTATGAACCATTCTAATCTCTGATCTTGCTTGTATTTACTTGCAGAACCATTTGCATCTCTCTCTCAAGCCCAGTACGTTGATGGCCTCTTAAACCCTAGCCATAAGAAACTTTCCTTTACAACAGAACTGGTGACTCCGCTAGGGAGAGTCGTGTCTATTTGGGGTTTCTCTGTATTTCTTCTAGCCTTTTGTAAGGTTTTGGGTCCTTATTACAAGTTAGGAACACCTTTTGAGTCTGTTGGAACACCTTTCCTGCCTTCCTAGGTCAGGTTTTGACCCTTTTTGTGCTTTTTGTCATCCATACGCGACTTTCAGGCTAAACAATCGTGTGTCTGTGTTGTATACGTTACTTGCACTACCTGCAAACTGTGTGTCATACGCGACCTGCCTTAAGGTAACCCGCGTATGCACCTGAATTTGTGTTCTTTCATCATTTTTAGGGTTTTTGGGTGATTTGAGGGCTATTTGTAGGGTCTTCAAGGGTCCTCTGCATGTGCATGACTCCTGAGAGGTTGTTTTATTTCTGTTAGGTGCTTTTTGGCTATCTTGTAAGTCTCTTTCAAGTATTTGAACTTGTTTTCGCTGCCTTTCCCCCCACCTCCTTCTTTCGCTTGACCTTGTTGGACAAGGTACTGAGCAGCCTCTGTTTGTAGGTTTAGATTGATACTTGGGACTTCTTGACCTTTGTTTATGTCAGTCTTATTGCTCAGTCTCTTCATTCCAAAGTTGTTGGCTTGTTTACTTTTGTGAGCCTTCCTTCCAAGAGAGGTTATATCCAACATTAGGGAAACCTAGGGTTTGCTTGTGGGGTGTAGAGTAGTTGTCTATTTTCTTTGCTTACATTACTTGTTTGCATTAGTTGATAGGCTGTTTTTTTTTGCATTTATAAAAGAAAAATAAAAAAACACATGTTTTCTTTATATGCATGCAGATTAAGTTTTTAGTCTAGATTGCATGGCATATCATTGTTTTTGAAAAAAATAAAAAGAAATTGTTCTTTTGTGGCTTTCAAGTTTCTATTTGAAAAAGAAAGAGAATAGTTTTTGTTTTTTGCATTTCATTTCTCTTTGCTTAGTCATTTTGTTTCAACTTTGAATCAAAACACCACATAAGTTTCATGCCATTTTCCTCTGACTAAAAACAACCTATTAAAATGAACGATATAATTTAAAAATTATTAGTAAGTTTTATTTTATAGGCTCCTACACCAACTAGCTTAGGCTAGACTTGTGGATTAGGGAGTTTCAACTCTCCACAAGTGTTTAAATTCAGACAGAGTTGGCAATGAATAGGTAAACCCTCTTCTAGGTTGATTGTATCTGGGAAGCTCCTCTCAAATGGGAGTTAAGCACGAGGCCGCGTGGAGGCTTGGATTGAGGAGATAACCCTCTAATTCCTTTCCAAAGCATAGACCAAGGTTTTTGTGCATCTGGGGACTTCTGTCAATACCACCCTCTTGGCCTCGTGTGGTGCCTGGTGTTGACAGGGTTTCGGGATTTGCTACCCTGCCCATGCATATGAACCATGATTGCGACTGTCCCCCTAGACTGTCAGTATAGTTGCGGTAGCCTTTAGTCTCTTTTGACATCTAGGGTTCATACATAGGTACACCGAAAAGCTATTTCTGGTTGACCTTGGACGGGCTTGAAAGGTAACCCCGGTAGAAGGTGTGGGAGGGCGGTGGGTGATTCCTCCGCTTGTGCCTAAGAACATCTATAGGGATGCCAATTAACTTTCTATCAACTTTCTTTTGGAAAGCATATCTTATACATGTTTGTCTGTTTGGATTTAGGAATTTTTTAGTGAGTGCTATGTGGTTTTTTCTGTACTTAGCTTGCCTTCAGGTGTGTGCTTTGTACTTTTTGTTTCCTGTCAACCTCTGACTTTGTCTCCTAGTTTTAAACTATGACTAACACCCCTTTGAAAACCAACCAAGAGATCCCCATGCTGGGAACTCCTTGTATTATTCCTCTCACAGGGAATGTTGGTGTTCCTTTGATGGCCACCTTGAATCTACCTGGATTCTCCCTAGGGCTACTGGTGTGGTTGTTTTCCACTCCAACTGTCCCGAATGCTCCTGATGCTTCTCAAGTAAGCTCCTTATATTAAGGGCATCAAAGCATTGCTTCCCTTTCACCTGTAGTTGATTCTCCTCCTCCTTCTACCTCATGTGGTGAAAGTACTGATACTAGTAACTAGTAGTATAAAGGAGTAAAGGAAGGAGGAATAGGAAGAAGGAACATAAGAAAGGGGACATCCATTCAACCTCTGCAAGTCAAGTTGAACCTCACCACACAGCCTCTATAGTTCATGCTGGGGGAACCTATACAACCTCTGCAATTCATGTTGGATCTAAGCACTCAACCTCTGCAAGTCAAGTTTATCTTCACCATCCAGCCTCTGTTCATCATGCTGGTGGGATCCTTCCAACCTTTCCATGTCACATTGGATCCAGTCACTCAGCCTCTGTAGTTCATGCTGAGGGCATCCGTTCAACCTCTGATGTTCAAGTTGAACCTCCCCATCCAACCTCTGCAAGTCATGTTGGATCCATCCACCCAGCCTCTGAAGTTCATGATGGGGGCACACACTCAAATGCTGCAAAGCATGTTTATCCTAACCATTCAGCCTTTGTTGTTCATGCTGGTGGTGCCCGTCCAACCTCTGCAGGTCATGTTGGACCCAGTCTCTCAGCCCCTGCAAGTCATGTTGAGGGCAGTCTCTCAAGCTCCGTGGTTCATGCTGAAGACAATCCGTCAGCCACTGCGAGTCATGTTGACACTGTTGAAAAGACTAACTGTTCAAAACACAAGCCCAAGTTTCCTTGTAATCTTTGTGAGGGAGACCACCTTACCTATAAATGCCCTTCCATCGCGGAGGTGCAAAGAGTTTGGTTTCATGGTCATCCCGTTTTTGAACATTCTAAAGTCTCTCAACAACCAACCTCTCTTAGTCAGGTTGGACCTAGTCACCTAGCCTCTGGTGGTCATGCTGGGGGGAAAATCTCAGCCTCTGTAGGTCATGCTGGGGGGAAAATCTCAGCCTCTGTAGGTCATGCTGAGAGCAAACAGTCAGCCACTACTAGTCATGTTGACATCGTTGAGAAAACTGGTCGTTCGAAGTGCAAACTTAAGTTCCCTTATAAGCTATGCTAGGGAGATCATCTTACTCACCAGTGCCCTGCTATCACAGAGGTGCGAAGAGTGTGGTCCGAGACTTAAGAATTTCCTTCTCCTGAATAACCTATAGTTTCTCAACAACCTACTCAACCTTTGGTTGATCAAGTGGTCGAACCAATCTCAGATTTGGTCGATCCCACTCTTTTTTCAGAGAGTGATCCTTATGTGATTGAACCAATGTAACCTTTGGTCAATCCCACTCTCCCTTCGGAGAGTGACTTTCACGAAGCGGTTGAATCGATTTCATTGTCGATTAATCCCACTCTTCCTTTGGAGAGTGAAGTGTTTGCTATTCAGATTTTCTTCACTTCTAGTTCAGAACTTACTGAACAAGGGGGAGTTGAACTCGCTTCAGATGAACCCCCACCAAGCTCTCGGATTGCTTCCTTTGATTGGGATAGCCTAGTTGAGCCACGCATTCCTTCTGATGCACCTTTACAGATAAATGTCAAAGTTGAACCATACATGATTGCTCGTTGTATTGTTGATGAAGAAGCCTTAGTTAGTATCTTGTCTGCTCGTGCTTGGCGAGGCATGGGATTTCCCCACCTTGTGTCGACTGCTAGTCAGTTACTGGCATTTGATAGAAGAACTTGTATAGACTTGGGAATTCTTGCTCAAACACCTGTTACTTTGGGTGGGAAGACCGTCTTAGTTGACTTCATGGTGATAGAAGACCCCTTGGACTTCAATATGCTCCTTAGACATGATTATGTCTATGCCATGCAAGATGTGGTTTCAACATTATTTCGTGTGATGTACCTTAATTATGGAGAAGAAATTGTCACTATCGATCAGTTGGATTTTCTTGATCCTTCTCCTGACCCAACTAGAAACCAAGTCTTTCCTTTATTGATTCCCAGTGTTTATATAGACACTACCCCGCCACAGGTGAGCTATGTTGCCTCATGTCCTTTGCGTTCAATTGCTATTGAGAAGCAGCCTCTGTTTTCATGCTTACCTTCTCGGGACTTGGTCCCAACAGCTGACCAGGTGAGTCATCCTATACAGACTATGGAGCCTGCTCTCCACTCTGTCGATCCATTTGAAAGTTTAGACATGTGTCCTATCTCGGATGATCTCCTTCCTTGGGATGAAGTCTTCCTAGAGTCTTTGATACAGTCTAACCTTCTTTTGGATGTTGGTTCAGTTGTGACTAAGTCTAACCCTGATTTTCCTAGTAAGCCTAACCTTTCTTTTTCAGTTGGTCTTATTGAGTCTTTTGACTATTCCTTTGAAAAACAAGTCAGTGATCCTGATGAGTTTGATTTTTCTTATGAATTTTTCAACTTCCGTGATACTGAGTTTGTTCCTGCAGACTCTATCTCCCTTGTTGATTTTTTCTTTCCTTCTGAGGTTGATCTTACTGATTATAAGCCCTCGAGCCTTGGTGCTATAGAATCTTCTTCGGTTGATTCTGCCTTGACTACACCTTTTGTAGAAAATAGCAAAGCCACATGTGTTTTTGCCGAAGTGACCTGCATAAGATATTTTCTTCTGAATGTGATTTTGATGTTGTTGTTTCTTGGAGACAGGATTTTTAGTTGGATTCACGACTGTTTACTGGCCTCGTGTTGTTGTTCAAGCTGTACCTGCATTTTCATGTCTATTGCTTGCGCTTTTGAGCCTGATGTCGGCTTCCACGCTTTTAGCTCGTTGTATAAGCCCTCATCTCTGCTCTCATAATCACTCAGCCTTGTATCATTTTTCCTTTGCAACTTGACACCTTTTACCTTGAGGAGACATTTCCTAAGTGTCTTTATCCTGCTCATGTTCCTTGCATTATGCATAGGTTTGTTCCTCGCGCTTGGAACTAGTTTCACCTGCCTATGACACTCGTATCCTCGCATTTAGAGCATTCTTTCTGCTCTCCTTCGAGCTCGTTAAAAACAGTAAGGAGGCCACGAGTTGACTTTTCTGGACTTGTTAAAACTTCACAGAAAAGATATTGAGTTTTTTTAGGCCCAGGTCTAACTCCTCAAAATAGACTTGATTGCCGAGTAAACTTGTCCGTTTAGGCTCGTTAAGAATATGTAAACGGGCATCCACATTGGTGGTAGGTTATCACTTTCTCGGACCATGTGGAATAATATGAGAAAGGAACACTCTCTTTTCTATGGATTTGAGAATAGTATTATCAGGCATAGGTTTATCGCTTTTCCGGACCTGAGGGACTAAATTTACAGAAAATGAGTGCCCGGTATGAGCTTAGTTTTATCATTTTCGTGCTCTGGACCTAAACATGAAAAAAATTCCGAGTATACTTTATTTCTTTGTCATGCTCGTTAAAACCTAAAGAACAAAGCATCGAGTTTACTGTTGTAAGCCCCATTTCTCGTAATCAAATGGATCTTTCCGAGTGATATTGCCTTCCTTCACACTCGTGAAAATCAGGATATATGCTGCTTTTGAAGGAGCGTTGAGTAGGTGGTAATTTAACATTTTTCGAACCTCCCTGACTAAGTACGAAAATGCACCTTACTTCTTCGGAAGCTAAGAGAGTTCTTCTGTGGTTTGTTTTATACTTTTCCGGCCTCGGGAGACTAAATTGTATGAAAAAGCACCCCCTGGCGTCTTCTTTGGAGTTTTCAGACTCTATAAACTATGAAAACACTGTCGAGCATGTACTAGTTCGGGCTCGTAAAATCCACGAATAAGTGCTTTATGAAGCATTCTTCTGTCTCTTCTTCGAGCTTGCAAAAAATGAAGAAGGTCTCGAGTTTGCTTTCTTGGACTCGTTAAACCTTTACAAGAAAGAGGGGAAGAGAAGTTCATTCACATGTATTTTATATCATGGCAGCAAGTCTTGTTTCCTTGAACAAAGCACCAGTTTTGAGTCTATCAATAATTGGGTCCTAGTATTTTGACCTTATCTCGATTCAGAGTTTCCTACTCCTCCAGTTGGTCTCTTTGTATCAAAAGCTGCCTATTACCACCTAAGTTGTACTTAGTGGTTTTTTATCAAGTGAGCCTGGTGAACTGGACAATGATAACTTGTTCGCACTTCAGAGAACCTTCAGTCTTGCTTCTCGGAAGCTTTGTTGTACTATATCACATGTTCATACCCCATGGGGGAATTGTAATAAATGTTCTAGCATGATAGTGTCTGTAAAAGACTCGGTCTCTTAGAATTTATTTGTCAATCCGATCAGCCCAGGGTGTTTTTTCCCTTGGTTATTATTGGTTGTTGAATAAAAGAATGATAATTTCTGAGTTTTTCAATCCATACCTCCAAAGTTGGGGTGGTCGGCTTGGCATTTAGGCCTATTGAGGTTATTAGAGTCTATGTATCAATGTATAAACATGCCAGACATCATTTTCGAATCATATGAACATGTCTAAGTCCCCCTAGGTGTTTTTCAATTTTTCAATTTTTTAGTTTTTTCAGTGTTTTTTATTAAAATTTAATTTTTCCAAAACTTAAGCTATTTTTTAATAGTTTAATTGGAAAATTTGATTTTGTAATAAAAGTGGGCCAAATAATCAGTTTCAGTCATGTAGGTGCTCATTTTCAAGCTAAGAGCACCATGTAAACCCATGGACCCACTATTTCCTAGTTTTGAGTGATTTTCCATCACTCAGGTCAGAAAGCCCCAAAAATCAATTATTGATTATTTTAATTAATAAATTGATGAATAATGGAGCAAATCCAAAATCATAGATCAATGGATTCTCAGCCGATTTGATTGAAATCAGTCAGATCTGAAGTAGATTCACTGGATCTGACAAATCCTTGACTGAAGGAGGTGATCAAATCAGATCCAGAGTTGACCTTCAGCATCCTTTATGGGGAATTTTGCCCTCTCTCTCTCCTCAACACGTTTTGGCTCATCTGGATGAGTTTTGGTGGATGCTTTAGTCAACGGGTTGAGGTGGCAGTCAGATCAGCTCTCCAATTGACAATTGCACTCAATGAGACTTAGATCTGGCTCAGTTAGACACAGATCAGGCATTGATGGACTCTCCATCAGCATATTTGGTCTATCTCCTTGGGATTTGCGCCCCCCTTGGGCTGGATCTCCTGGTTTTTGTATATATCCAAGCACAACAGCCTCTTCCAAGCTAGTTAGAACTGGGATTGAGGTGCTGCTGCTATTGTACTATTGTAATTCTTCATTTGAAATAAAGAAAAGCTTTGGAGGCTAGACGGTGTTGTGCCATTACATGTGTGGATGATTATTGCCATTATTTTACTGAGGTAACATGTATCTGTATTCATCTTTTGCTAATTGCTTGTAGATCCGTTGTCAAGATTGATAATAGGCTTATTATAATCTTGATAGGAAATGTGCTTTTCAATAAGTTTATTGACCATCTCCTTCCTTTGATGCATGTTTAGAGATCTAGATTCAACATGTCCTATAAGCTTATATGCATGTTATTTTGAATCTCTGTGTATGTACTAATCGGATCTCACAAGTTTCTTGGCAAGTTCTTTGATTTCAGCTGAGCTGCAGGTTCGTACATTGGAGAGGATGCTGATCTAGTTTGCTTCTTCACTCTCTTCAAACCTTCCAAAGGCATAGTCCCTCGACATTCCACCTGAAAGCTCCACTGTGGATCTTCAAGGAAACCGACATTTCTCTCCTCCTCTTCCTCCCTCAAGATCAACTCTTCACCCGGTTACCTTTTCATAGCTTTGTTTTGGTTTAGATATATCATCTTAAAAGTAATTTCAACATATATCTATCCTCTCGAAGCTCATAGTCTAGATCTTAGTTTTGTTCTGCACATAAAGTTCAATTTTAAGAGATCTAGCTAAAATTACCATATTTTCGCAAGCATTTTAGTGAAAATTCGTAGCTTGTTGTTATGGTAGTTTCATTTTCCGTATGATAAAATTTAATATTCTGTAATATCAGTGTATATTTCATTGGATACACAAACAGCAAGCCAAGATCCCAAAGAAAGCTTGCTTTCCTTGGTTCCTTTGTCACCTGTTTAGCTAGTTTTAAGTTCATCTTTTTTGAGTTAAGGCAGGCTGATCCAAAGGTAATCTTAAAGTGCTTTTGGGCATATTTCATTCTGATATGCTTGCTGGTTTTTAGCAGGTTTGACAGAAATAAAGGAAGCTGTTGTTCGGAAGTGGCCTCGGGAGAGTTCAAATCCCCCCAGGGGTCTCCCATTTGACTAGAACCTTTGATTTTCGCACCTTGTAATCTCTTGATTTCAATCCATATAAAGATCAAGAGGAATTATATCAGTTCTCTGATATTGTAACCGCTGTTAATAATTTTGAATAGGATCTTTTGAGCCCATTCCCCATCCCCCCTAGGGGGATTTGCGTCGGTGTCCTTTTTGTTGCTTTTGGCTCATTTCTGTTTAAACTAGCATTGATCTAATCTGCAGGGTAGTATAATTTATTTTATTATTAATTTCATATTCCATACTTTATATTTCAAAGTAATGTTAATACTTACCCCGCGACTTCCTGATTGACCCGAAAGGGGAAAGAGATTTGTGGTAGGACTAATTAGAAAACTAGAATTGTGTATCTGTTTTCTTTTGATCATTTGTTTTTTTTCCAGCTATTATAAAATTAACCCCTCCTCGATTCCCTGATTGAGATCCACTTGGATCGAAAGAGATTCCTAGAGGGTTTTCTTTTAAACAAGAACACCCAGTTTAAAACTTACTAAAATTGACAAGACTCCAGTGTGTATGCTCTGCACTTGGCTGCAGTTCGTTCGATCAGTCAAGCTGTATCAAAAGCACTTGAGTGACTGGTGTAATTAGGACTCACTCTCCCAAATTAACAAACCAACAGGTGAAAATCCAACACCTAGATCAAACCATCACGGTGGAAAAATACCCAAAGGAAGCGAGAACT
>LPNX010850795.1:0-12607 GCA_001517045.1 Pseudotsuga menziesii
ACACACACACACACACATATATATATATGTATGTATGTATGTATGTACATACATATACATATATATACATACATACACACACACACACACACACATATATATGTATATATATATGTATGTATGTATGTATATATATATGTATGTATGTATGTATATGTATGTATGTATATGTATGTATGTGTATATATATATACATATATGTATATACATACATACATATACATACATACATATATATATATATATATATATATATGTATGTATGTATGTATGTATGTATGTATGTATGTATGTATGTATGTATGTATGTATATTTATTAAATATTAGCTTGCTAATAATTTGTGCATAACAAAAGGCAATCTAAACAATAGAGAACACAATGCATCTTTCTCAATCCTCGATTCCTGCACCCTACTAAATAATACATTTGTACATGATGCCTTTCAGTTGTACCCTTCTAGCTCCAAGCCAGCATACCTATCACGTTTTTATTTGATCAATGGACGACGAAAAGAGGTACAGGGTTTTTCAAATCCGACCTCGGAGATAAAAGGCCTTCGACCTAATTAATATTTTATTTATTTAAATCATTTTGTTATTTCTTTGAGAAACTAAATTTATTGAGTGTGAATATTTTAGATTGGAATTTATTGATGGACAAGGAGAAGGATGAGCACTTTTGGGTTATAAATAGGAAACTTGAGGATGGAAGAGGGAAGTTCTTTTCTTGAAGATATTTTTGGGACAGTTTTGGAAGGGATTGGGGAATTTGGGATATTTTGGGGACGAGAAGTTTGGAAGAGTTTGAGAACTCTTGGAATAATTGATACATAGCTTGTTTGTGCATCATTGTTATGTTCTCTGGGCGTCTCGAGCACAGAGGGCCAACATGCTAGGTGGATGGCTCTTAGGGCTAGGGAGTCGGCTAGACCCCTAGTTGGCTAGGAGGTAAAACCGTGGTCCCACTTTGGGCAATGAAGATGGAAACTTCAGGAGAAGATGAAAACTTGCTTCGGTTGGTCTTCCTCACCATTCTCATAAGTCCTCAAGAGGTATTTTCTTGTGATTATAAGTACTTCTATGACATTACAAACTACTTATATGTTGTTATGGTTACATGATGCCTATATGTTACTAAGTCATATATTTAATAAATCCACCATTTGAACTTGTATTAACAATAAATCCACCAAATAAAAAATAATTAAAAGAAACCACGTCAGCTCATAAAATTAAAAAAATAAAACTAACATAGATTCATTTTTAAATTGTGATCTATTAAGCACAAAAATGGATCAAATTTCTTAAGCTGTAAATATTTTTTGGACATGTACAAAATCTAAGATTAAAAAAATTACACCTCAAGAAATTGGATCCCTCTTGGTATTGATATAAACATCACGTCGGCTCATAAAATAAAAAATTAAAACCAAATAAAAAATAATGAAAAGAAACCATGTCAGCTCATAAAATTAAAAAAACAAAACCAACATAGATTCACTTTTAAATCCAGATCTATTAAGCACAAAAAGGGATCGGATTTATTAAGTTGTAAATATTTTCTGGACATGTACAAAATTTAAGATTAAAAAAATTACACCTCAAGAAATTAGATCCCTCTTGGTATTTCTCCTTTAATAACCATTAAACCAATCAAAAATTGATTTCCTTCGTCACATGTTACCGAGACATTGAGGGCATGCTTTACCTCCTATCAATATGTGAAATGATAGTGAGTGTCCCATTCATTACCTTTTAAAGAAACCATTACATATATGTGCCCTACAAAAAATGGAGTTTCAACACATTAGTCCACTAAATTGAAAAAGTATACTACATTAATACTAATTACACTGAGAGTATGTAATGTCCATTTTTCTATAAATTTGGCACACTATCACAAAATATTTCAAGAGAGACTTAAAACTTTAGACAATGAAAGTTTTCTTTCTCAAAACCCTCATTGACAATGAATTTCACACTCATTCCCTGGTTATGAGACAGCTGAGGTAGCTCTAGGAGAGTGATATGGATCTTCTAATTCGATTGGTAAGTTGATATATGTGGATGATTAATATTTTTTAGCTAAGTACTTTTTACAAACACTTCACATACATCCTACTGTCGCACTTTTTCTAGTTTCAAAACTAGGAAAACCAGGGAACTAGTCTTTCTTATCTTGTTCCAAACACTGCTAAATGCTTTCAAATTTTGTTTCCAAGGGATGGAGGGGTATTATGATACACTAATACATATAATATACACCTAGACACTTGGTAGTGACATTGTAACTTGCATTAATCAAGGGGGAAATAAAGGAAAAAATACTAGTGAATTCGGTGTTGAAACCCTCCACTAGTCATTGGATTTTTGTCCTCCCAAACACTATGTGACCCTCACTAATTTCTGAAAATATGTTAGGAATGGATAAAGGAATCCATTAAAAACCAAAATGCAGCATTAAATCTGATCAATGACTGATTATTGCTCCCCGTCAAACATAGAATTGTGACACATGAACATTGCTTGAGTAATGGGACCATAGACATGAAAATCGCTGCATAAACTTTTGACGAATTCCCAAGGGGCCTGCATATATTAAATGGGTGATATTAATTAAATTATGGGATGCTCAAACAAAGGAAAAAACTGAGAGAAATACTGATACAAAACAGATTCATAACTTCACCAAAATGTCCACAAGAAGTTATAAGGGAAACTAGCTCGAATAAGTAGCTTGTTTGTAATTTTTACATGGTAGGCATGAGATTTTGAGTTGTGGCTCTAATATGCTCTTAAATAAAGTACCATACATCTGAAAAAACATAAATGGAATCACTAAATTACCCTCCACATGTTTTATTCAGCCATCAATGCGCCATCCATACTAGAACCATTGACATTGACAAGAGAATATGAGAAGAGAAAGTATGAAGAGTTCTATGAGATGAATTCAAACTTAAGAAGGGATTGACCCTACGTTAAGAAAATCCTTTAATATTTTATAAGAGGTATTAATCGACTCTCCTCCAACCAATTTGGATAGGGATATTCCACCTTCGAAATTGGTTCAATAGCAGGGGGGATGAACATCTATTGTGCAAGGACAAGCTAATCTCTCCAAGAGTGCAAAAAAAAATGATTGAAAATTTGCTCTCCTTGCTCATTATCCTCTTTTATTAATTTCATGTGGATTCATGAGGTTGAATTTCCTACCCGGATACAATCACCCAACTCAAGTTAGTGATTTATTCCTTCATGAGACACTTGTCCTTCTCTTTCCCAATTTTGAATTGGGAATGTTGGGTGGCCATAACTCCCTTTAGCACCCTCTTGGTCGCTATTTTTATCCCTGATATGTCATATGTGTCATAGTTCTACAATCAGGTCTGAATTTGTCATTTCTGTAATAGATTCATTCATCATTGGTGTCATAAATGCATGGAATCTATCTACAAGTGTCACAATGTCTCTTCCTCTTCCTTGAAAGTTACTCTTCCACTCCAATTCAACCTACCTAGATTATTGCTATGAATATTGCCTCTTCATCTCCTGGAAGTACGTTACCCTCCACCTTGGACTCTAATTGGTGAGAGAATGGTTCCAAGTGTACTGGGGAATCTTTCCACATGTGGGCCCCACACCCTATTATGTTCCCTCATGACCAAACTCCAATTTATTTTTTCTTATTACCATTTATTTGACCAAATTAGTGTGATTTGTAAGTCTAAGGTCAATTTAGGGTCTTGTAGCTCCCTTATTCCAAGTATTAATGCTTCCACCACAACATAGGGAACTAGTAGGTTAATGGAAATTTTTTCTCCATCATAATTAATTTGGATGAAAACATTACAAACTTTGAACTGGGGATTTGATATTCATGTGACCCACCTTGTCCATTTGCTCTAATTTTTCATTCTTACTGCTGGTACCAAATAGGTCCCATGAAAATTTTAAGTTTCTGGTAGCGCACAGAATGGTTTCATCATGAGCACTCAAATGAATTGGCAAGAGTTGAATGATGAAGTAAGCCTACAGGTGTTGGAGTAAGCTTATGTACAAAGACAAAAATTTTGTAACCAAGTCTTATTGTTGATTCTCTGTTCAAAATCTCAAGCTAGTATTTCCAGATCTAGGAAAGCTGATTCTGATAAAAATGTGTAGAACATGATAAAAATGGCAGTGTAAACAATTGCAAAGGGTATATTAACGCTAGTACCAGTTCATTACAATGACATTTTTTCATGTTAATTGGAGCCACCTTTCCAACAACCTATTTTTCTTGTACATTTTTGGCAAATTGGTTGAGGAGGAGGAAGGAGTTTTTGCACTATAGATTTCCTACCTGGTTATAGGAGCTGGAGGTAATATTGTTTCATGGCTCATTCTTCCCATAACAATAGTGTCTATTGGAGCATCTGGTGTTGTCTTTTGATTATTTGTTGTTAGTGTGCTTGTCAAGCTCAGTTGGGATTGAAGAAAGATTCTATAAGTTCTTATACTTGGCCAGTTCGTTATTGAAAAAGTAGTGGATGCAGCCCAAGCTTCAACACAATCTGTGGGTGCAGAATTTGCAAAAAGAAAATGAGGATTTTGATTTTTCGAAAGAAATCCCTATCCAAAACAATCCTATCTCTCTCTTTGAGAATGGGGAACTTTAGAGAATTCATGAGAGGTGGTAGAAAACAGAAGCATGTGAGACACAGAGCAGTCAGGTCAACTCCAATAAGTTCGGCTTGAATATTTTCTGGGTTTTTTTTTCTTAGTGACTGGATTTGTGTGTTTTATAGCCTTGCTTATATTTTTACACCACTGTTCCTTCGTTATGCTCACAGAGATATTGAGGATTCCAAGTATCATACTCATGACAAGTGTTGATTGCCAAATGCACTCAGAAGATTGCTAGGTGGTGAGAATAAACAACATAAAATATATTGTAAACATCATTCATGGAAGTTTTTAATTTATGCCACTAAGATACAGTTATAAGATGTCGAGAGGTCAAATGAAGGTGCTCCCAAAGTAAAATTTTGCAAGGTGTCGAATGACAAGCAAAGACATCAATAAAGTGCTTATTATCAAAGTGTCCAAAATGCCTGAGATTGAGTTGTAGTCGTTCACGACCTTCAATGCATTCAGTATTGGGAAATTCAACTTGTCACAAACAAAAGCACTCTATACTACATCGGCGTTTTCCAAAGGTCATACATGTTCATCATTTCATAAGTCATTTCCATCGCAATTCAATTTCCTGGTAAAAATTAGTGTGTTTCCTCTGTAATTGACCTCCTAATATGGTTTCAAAACTTCAGAGCTGTGGGCATGGTTTACATTGCCAAGATTGATGGAATGAAGTTGAAGCAATAGCCAATGGAAAGAAGTCAAGGCTCTTACAGGTGATAAGGAAAATCATGATTGTGGTAATCGTGGTTATGATAGTGGAAGAATTGGGAAGCAGACATTAAGTGTCAAAGGAGCTCATCCACTGCTTAACAAATTGAATCTTCTTTGGAAGAGCAGTCATTATGAATTTGTGTTCTAAGTATTTCAATAAGCTCAATGCTACATAACTCTCTTTTTTCTCCTCATTCGAGAGAAACTGTGGAGGAATATATCAAGGCATGAAGATAACAAATGCACAAGTGGCATAGTACATTTTAAAAGAGATATTTTGGGTCAATTAATTGGAGCACTTCCAGATTTGAACGTAGAGGATCAGCATCAAGATCATTTCTAGATTTCTAGAGGATCCGTAGTCAAATGTTAGCTAGGATGCAGGGTACCCGAAGAACATGTGGCAGCTAGGAGAATTTATCAAAGAAGTAGATCCATAAATCTTGGTGCGTCTTCTTGGATTCAACAGGTGTCTCTTATTAGTTATAAAATTTCATCTGGCAATTATCTTTAGGATCAATTGACATCAAATGACAAATGGCAGAAGCACCTGACAGACAGTTAAGCAATCAAAAGGCATCTCTAGATTATATGGCAGTCATGAGCATCTCCAGAGTTTAAGGTCAACAAAGTAACATCTAACAATTTCAGATTTGAAGGATTCAATTATCTGCTCTATTGATTCTATTTGCAAACTTAATTAAAACATAATTCTATTGTTAGATGTTAGTGCCCAAGTGTTATAAGGAATTTTATTTAGTTTTATTGATCTATATATACTTTTTTATGTTTTGGAGAAAGGGGAGAGTTTCGAGCCGAGGGGTTGTGAGTGATTGTGAGGGTCGAGTTTACCAATCTGAAACTTCTTTTGAAGCTCTGTGGATATATTTTAGAACTTTATGGAGGATGAGAAATCTTAAATGAGCCACTCTGGTTTTCTATTAATACAAATACTATTCAATGTTTTTGATACTTCTGTCATGATTCTTATGAAAGTCAGTGTTTCTAATGCTAATTTCTCATTACATATGTGTGTATTTGTATTCCCTTTTACAGAGAATGTTTTTATGTTATTAAGGCATTCAATATTCATATATGTGATCAACTATTTGTGATTATATACCTGGTTCATGGCTGGCTCATACATATCATACTGTTTGTATTTATGTGCTTCTACATCATCTTTGTTTATCGTCCTTTGTATATACCTATCAGTACCTTTGATCATTCATCCACACCTTCCTTTTCCTCTTCTGCTATTTAAAATCCAAATTCATTTAATTTGAGGTGCCTAAACTTTGTGCTAAGTAGTCGGTACAAACACTTACTAACTTGGACATCATGCTTGGCAATTATTTGACCACTTAGCACCAATTTGACAACTATCATGAACATGGATGAGTGGCTTAGGCCATTGTGATCCAATGCAAAATTTGGGGACATGACAGAGTAGTGAGGTTCTCTACAACCTAGTATGGGCGATATGCGGTCACATAACATAACATAATGTTATGTAACACTACCAAATATAAACATCACGTCGACTCATAAAATAAAAAATAAAAACCAAATAAAAAATAATTAAAAGAAACCACGCTGGCTCATAAAATTAAAAAAACAAAACCAACATAGATTCATTTTTAAATCAAGATCTATTAAGCACAAAAATGGATCAAATTTCTTAAGGTGTAAATATTTTCTGGACATGTACAAAATTTAAGATTAAAGAAATTACACCTCAAGAAATTGGATCCCTCTTGGTGCTTGATAGATTTGGGTTTAAGATGGATATATGATGGTTGATAAAATGTTATATAATATTTACTAAACCTAGTTGTACAATACCTAAGATGTGATAAAAACTATGGATGTCTAGATAAACAAAAACTGGATGCCCTTGATCTCTGGGGTCTGCAACATTGTTTCTACGGAAAGGGTTTTTTAACCTTCTTGTTCGAAAAAAAAGCTGATAGAGATCTCATATTTAGGAGTGGACCCTACTTCATGGGTCCTCGCGGATTATATCTAAACCGTTGGAGCCTATGATTTGACCCAAAAAAGGATGCGCCATCGGTGGTCCTGGTTTGGGTTTGCCTCCCACATCTCCCCTTGCACTGCTGGAATGATGAAACTCTACAGTCAATAGAGATCTCTCTTGGCAATTACATTGACAAAGCGGAACTAAAGGGCCCTTTGTTTTCCTACGCAAGGATCCACGTAGAAGTAGATCTAGAGAAAGGCCTGCCAGAAGCAGTAAATCTATACATGGACGGATGGGAACACATGAAAAATGTAGACTACGAACATCTACCTTTCAAGTGCAAGAAGTGCCACGAGTATGGTAATTTTGTTCAAAACTGCCCAAAGGTAGTTCAAGAAACCTTAGAAAAAAAATTAAGAAGAAGGATGGAAGCAAACAAAAAGGGGAAGAAAAATGCCTTTAGTATCAAGTGAGGTGCAACCAAAGATAAGCAAGGAAAAGCCTAAAGAAGTAAAAGAAGCCTCGACTAGTAACCAATTCTAGGCACTACTCATGGAAGAGGGAGAAATCCCACCCTTGGAAATAATATCAACAAAAACAAAAGAAGAAGAAATCCATGCAGCCATGAGCGTCCCTCCTCTGTCTCCCATAAATGAAAGGAACAAAAAATATCCCGAAGGGTTTACAACACCAAGGGGTACTAGAGTAGAGTTTGTAAAGCATAGCAAAGTCACGTCACAGGGTTTCTCCCCAGAATGATCGCCTTCACAAGGATATCAGGAATTGCATGACGTAGCTTTGTAACCAAACACTAGAGGAAGAAAGATGCAAAGATACCTAAGAGAACAAGAATAAAAAAGAGAGTTAGAACTAGGGAGACAAAGGAGTCTCAAGGAAACGAAACTTCTCCAGTATCCTAAAAATCCAGGAGGGGTAGAAACAAATGGTAGATATCGAGCATGATCTCAATCAATCAATAAATAATAAAAACCATCTCTTGGAACTACAGGGGTCTGGGAGGCTTAAGCAAAGTAGAAGCAATAAAAGAGAATCAAATTCGAGAGGCTAGACATACTACTACTCCAAGTGACAAAAATGTCGGATGTGGAGGCAATGGCACTTTCATGTCTTTTCTGGAAAAATAGCAAAGGTAAAACCATAAGCTCCAGAGGTGCATTTGGGGGAATATCCACCATAATCTTAGGTAAATTTTTGGTCAAATCAATTAGGGAAAGCCATCACTAGCTATTGACAGAAATTTAGTAAAAGGAGGACTTAACTTCTTTATACATCTATAATGTATATGGGCCAACACATTACAGGGAAAAGATAACGTTTTGGGAAGATCTCAATAAACTAAAGGAGGATCTGCAAGGAAGATACCTTATCATTGTTGGGGATTTCAATACCACTAAGTCGCAATCTGAGAAATGCGGAGGAACAAAGTCCAGGGACCCTTTTGGTGAGAAGATGGAGGACTTGATGGCATATTTGGATCTACTGGACATTCCATTGAAGAACGGAAAGTACACATGGAGCAATAGAAGAACTGGAATTGGACATGTAGCGAGAAGGCTGGACATATATCTGGTAAGTTCTACCTTCCCGCAGAAAGATCTCCTTCCAACCTCTCTCGCTCTCGCTTCAGCAGTCTCATACCATAAGCCAATTTCTCTGATTTTATCCCCTCCAATTAATCTTGGGGATATTCCATTCAGATTCAACCCGATTTGGTTGCATGATGAAATTTTTTGGGTTTAATTCAAAAGGAGTGGAACCTACAACACTTCAGATCGCCCAACTTCATTTGGGAATCAAAACTAAGATCAGTATGATCTGCCTTAAAGAGATGGGTTAAATAAGGTGTTAAGAATCCAAACAATCACAAAATTAATCTTCAAAGTGATCTAGCTACTTTACAATCCCGTATGGAAGCGAACGAAGTGACTCCAGTGTATTTGAAGTAAGAGAAAGAGCTGAACATAAAAATTTTAAACGTTGCAAGGCTTATAGAAGAGGTTTGGAGACTAAAGTCTAGACATATGTGGTTGAAAGGAGGAGATAGCAACACTGAGTACTTTCATAAGCAAACCAAGGTTCAACAAAGTTAAAATACCATCAAGGATTTGAAAGATAATTATGGGAATAAGATAACAGGGCAGGAAGAATTAAAGGAACACTCTTTCACTAATTTTCAAGAGCTCCACGTGGACACTGGAGAGACAGATACATAAGCACAAGCGGACCTCCTCCTTGGTATACCCTCGCTCATTAAAGATGCATAGAATAAAGAGCTTGCAAAACATATTATGGAATATGAGATAAGAAATGCAATCTGGTCACTCCATGCTGATAAAGCACGTGGACCAGATGGATTTACAATAAACCTCCATAGAGCAGCGCGGGATATTATAAAAGAAGATCTAAAAAAATGCTAAATTGGACAAGGAAAAAAGGCAAGATCGGTGGGGCGACTAACTCATCCTTCCATGCCTTAATTCCAAAAGAAAAGAGTCCTCTATCGCTTGATAGATTCAGGCCAATTTCATTATGCAACACTTCATATAAATTCCTGTCGAAAATCTTGGCCACTAGAATGAAAAGCATCATGGGCCGCTTCATCTCAGATTCACAAGGAGGTTTTGTAGCAGGGCGTTAGATACTTGACAATATTATTATCATTTAGGAATCTATACACTCAAACATGGAAAGAAAGAAACAAGGTATGGCTATTAAATTGGACATGGCTAATGCATTCGATAGAGTAAATCATTTTTTTCTCTTTGAAATCATCTCCAAGTTTGGATTTTCTAAAAGATTTGTAAGATGGGTAAAATCCTGTATCAACAGTATGTGGATCGCACCACTAGTAAATGGTAGACCTACCAAATTATTCTAGGCAACCAGGGGACTTTGACAAGGCTGCCCTATGTCCCCATTCCTTTACTTCCTTGTGGTTGAATCTATGAGCAGAAAGCTACAATATTTGCAGGAGTCTGGTGATCTAAAAAGTTTGAAGATAGATAGAGGAGTAAAAGTTGTCAACCATGCACAATTTTTTGACGATACCATTATGTTAGGAGGAGCATATACTATAATCGCAAAGAGATTCAAATGTGCTCTATCTACTTTCCTCAAAGCATTCAATGGAAAAGTGAACTCAACCAAGTCAAAAGTATATGGTTGTAACTGCCCCCTAGGAAATTTGGCAAAGATAGAAAGGACCCTTGGATTCAAAGGAAACGTAACATGGAATTCCTTCAATTACATTGGGATCCCAATCTTCAAAGGGAAAAAGGGCTGTCAACTGGAAAGGGATGATTGACAAGATCAAGAACAAAATTAACTCATGGGGGACAAGATGGATTAATCCACCTGGAAAGCTTATCCTTATTAACTCCATTCTTTTTGCCTACCCCATTTATGCTTGCTCAATCTCTCTAGCTCCAAAAAAAACCATAAAAGAATTTTCAAAAGAAATCATAAGATTTATTTGGAAAGGAGGCAAATCATACAACTAAATTTTTTTCACTTGGTGAATTGGGAAATTGTTTGCAGGCCAAAAATATACGGAGGAGATGAAGTAAGAGATCCAAGAAAAATGAATTTAGCACTTCCAGCCAAAATCCTATGGAGAATTGTATCAGGAAAAAGAGCATGGTGGAAGGAAATTATGCAAAAAAAATATCCGAATGGAACAAGAAAGATATGCGTGGACAAGATCAACCATGATAGAAAAGGATCGTCGATATTAGAGTTGTGTAAGAAGGCAATGTTTATATTAAATGAGCGTTTGTACTGGATACCAGGTAGAGGGAATCAAATCAAGATTTGGAAAGACAAATTTGGAAACGCATCCTCTGCCAATTTCTTGCAGGCGTTCTAAGAGTTAAAGCAACGATTATATACTATGAAAAATTTCACTCTTCACAACCTCTTAGTCTGGACAGACAGTGTAAGATGGGGCGGTTGGATCGATCTGTAGATTGGGGACCAACTCAGACCATATTACCAAGCATTCATTTCACTGCTGCAAGGGTTAGCTCCTGTCCATCATGAGTTGAAAGATGAAAGAGGATGGGGCAAATTGGGATGCTACATGGTGAAGTAAGGCTCCAATGCAGTGGACGGTCTTCATAGCAGCTGCATCATCGACAGTGTTTGTGTCAGAAACTGTTTCTAAGGCTAAGGAAACATGCTAACACAATCTCAAGAGTAAATTCAATTCAAACTAGGGTTTAGGGTTTTTGTTTTAAATGTTTTGGTCATAAACATCAAGAGCATATAGGGAATACATTCATCAGATAAGCAACAACTGAATCAAACACAATCACTGATAAAGATGCATATATATCATAAAAGTCTAACAAAAAGCCTGTATTGAAGTTTACACATAATGGACAAGCACTGCTAGAAAACACACATTAACCAGCACTGAAAATGTCAATTAAGAAGCTAAACAAACTCACAGTAAAGCCAACACAGACAGAAAGTAGGGTAAAGAGTCATATATCCATAGTTTTATCAGTAAATGTACAAGAGAGTCACAACACTTATCTTTGAATAAGCCTGAAAGTATGGTATCCCACAGACCTCCTGATGCTCCAGAAAAATTAGAACCTTTACAATGTCTTTCAAACTCTCCTAAATAGCTATCCTCCTCCAAAAAACAGTTAGGTTTTACCCTCTAAATTACTTCCATCGAACCCCTAAAGTAAGTAAGGTAAAAAGTGAATTTTTTACAAAATTACATACTTGCTAAAAATAGCAAGGCTTAACAAAACTGTTTATCAAAACTAATCATTAACTAAAAACTGATTCATAACTTCTTTGATGCTTTTAAAAGCAAATCAATGCCATCAAGCCTTCGAGTCCTTTTTCTAGCTCTTCCATGCTTTTCTTCTTGCCTGCTTATCTTCTGGTGCAAAGCTTCATTTTCTTGCTGCAGCTGCTCCACAGTTTTCTCTAGCTCCATGATGTACCTGTCAGTAGCTAGTTTTCCTTTCAACACCTCTCTAGATACTTCAGATAACTGTAAAAAATGCTGATGTACATCCAGCAATTCATCCATCTGCCTCTTGTTGACCTTGAGCAGATTGTCATTGGTCTCCTGAAGCTGCTTCACTTGCTGTTCGTATATTTGAATTCTTCCTTGTAGGCTTTCTTCCTCACTAGGGTTTTCAAGTACATTTGGCTCCTGCATCAAAATATCTGAATAATCAATCTGCACA
>LPNX010850815.1:0-87316 GCA_001517045.1 Pseudotsuga menziesii
TTCTTCAACTGTGTTAACACCAGCAGTTTAATCAAGCCCTGATGATAGATTGACCTCACCGTGTGTGATGGATGCTTCTGTACTTTAAAGATCATTTTTTTAAGACTTCTAAACAGGTAGAAAGGCAAATTTATCTTTACAACCCCATGAATATGTAACAAAAGCATTAGATGACATTTGAGTACCCGGTCATACCTTCCGTCGCAGGTGATGTAACTCTGAACCACTTCTAGGGGCACTCTCCAAGCTGGCTTAACCCTGTTAACATGTACTCCATTCTTCCAGTCCAATTTGTCATCTCCTGGAATTAGGAATTCACTGAAATCCTCCTTGATCTCTTTCTGTTTAAACCATCTTTCTCCCTCTGCTAGTACCTTAATGGCTTCAGAAATAAAATCTTCATTGACTCTGACAGTCAGGGTTTTTAATGGCACTCTGCCTTCATCATAATTTTCAATAAATGCTAGGGTTAATTGAGAGTGATAACCCTGTAAGCTATTACAAAACTCGAGCCAACCAGACTTCTGGATCAATTTCGCTGACCTAGGAAACTGCCTAATCCATTTGGTGTCAACAGGCTCCAACCTGCATATGAATCCACTCGTTCTCTTCTTTTCATTTATTTCGGGCTCCTCTTCCTCAATTTCATTTGCCATCCTGTAACCCTAGCTTGAAACAGTTTGTGACTTGCAAGATTAACAGAGTTTAATTTTTCACATGATATAGACAGAATAATGTAAAGGGTTTTGTAAACAAAACCCTACATTGCAAATACTGAAAAGACTTTTTACAGTTTCTCCCAGCCTGCAAACAATCTGTCAAAACCCTCACTTGACAACAACCAATATGCGAAACAGAGTACTGGAATAAAGATTTCAAACTGGAAATAAAACCTCAGACTGGAAAAACTTCAGACTGAAAGATAAGACTGGAAAAACTTCAGACTGAAAATATAGAAATCTCAGGCTGGAAGTATATACCATGAAAAATCACCCTGCAAACCTGGTTTCACAAGTCTTCAATGTAAACCTTTAGTGCTGCAATGAAACACCTTGTATACGAACCAACATTCCTCAATTTAGATATCCTGTACAAGCTCTTCGAACCTTCTGCACATTGTTCTCATGAGATTTGGCATCAACTCGACCATAGAACACATCTTTCTGCAAACTGGAATCAATTTACGGTGTACAGCACTGGAAATAGAATTATGTAGTTCCGGAGGTTTGATCCTGGGCCAACAGATTCCAGAACAAAACATAGAGCCACATGCCAAGGAATGCCTAATCTTTGCAACCGCCAAATGAACTTCTGAAGGGNTTTATGGTGTACAGCACTGGAAATAGAATTATGCAGTTCCGGAGGTTTGATCCTGGGCCAACAGATTCCAGAACAAAACATAGAGCCACATGCCAAGGAATGCCTAATCTTTGCAACCGCCAAATGAACTTCTGAAGGTATACGTGTATACCACCTTATGCCATAATAAATTCTCCATTAATTATAGGAACGGACATATGGTTGACATGACACATTTGTACCCTTTGAATGTCTCCATATTAAACATTGATATGTGACATATATCATTAGAACCACATTCAGAACCAATGTTCATGCTATAACATTCAAGATTATAATCAAAAGATTATATTATCCATATTCATATCACAAACCATAATCTCTCGACCCTCATATCATATATGTATTAGAAATACAATTTGCTGCAAGCTCTCGTTGCGCTGCCAGCTTGGGACTTCTGCTATCAGTTTATGATTTTTTTACCATACAAAGCATAAATCCTTACACAAACACAAAGTTTTATTCACTGAAAAGATTTCTGATGATTTAAGGTATTTTCAGGAGACTAGAAGTTAATAATCAAGCATAAAAATCCAAAAAAGAATTGAAAATCAACCAAGGCAAAAACACAGAAAACTAAAAATTACACAATAAAAACTTGGAACAACCCTAGAGATAACACTTTTATTAATCAATCACTGCATATATGAATCTCATAAGAAAAATAAGCCTCATAAATCATTCAACCATAAGAGACAAGATATACCCTGGGAAAACCGTCCAAACACAATGGATGAAAAACCCAACAATTCTTTGAGTATGATAGATATATTCACAAAGAATGGTTTACAACACATAAGCAGATTTCCCGATAAGAGATGTAATCTTAGCAGTAGAGAAGATACATCCAATACAACACTATAATCAATTGTATTGAACTTTCCATATGCATAGCATATTAATAACACTCCAAAACACCTAGCATGCAAAAAGATATGTGCCCTTCCTTTCATTAATAGTTTTAACTGAATGTTGAATGACTTGAACTGAGTCTTTTAATATTTAATGGAATGTATGACCATAAAGTTAGGAGGCTTACTGGTTGTCTTTGGTGCTTCACATTTAGTGAACACTTTCTATTATTAACTTCTGCATGGATCTTCTTAGTTAACTAAATGTTGATGACTTAGTTAACTGGCTAACGTAATTGTCATTAGTGCTTCACTCTTAGTGCGATCCATGCAAAACATTTGCATGGATATCTGTAAGTTTATTTTAACTAATTCAAACACATAATTATTTATTAATTCAATTACATTATTTACTATTTTTTATCTTTGCATGGATCTCAGAGAGATTCCTTATTTAACTAATACATTCTTTATTTACAACTAAGACTTTAACTAAATCCTTTACAATTCGAGTTCAAATGAAGGCATACATAGGTAATTTGAATCCTTTCTCTTTCTATATTCTTTATCTCATTATCATTAATTAATTATTGCATAGTCTACATGTGTATTAATTATTTATCCATCTTATCATATCATACTCAGAAGAATTGTCACAGATATTGATGATCATATATTACCTCGGGTCATATAGTCGTATGCTAAAGTAATTCACTATGTTGTAATATTAATCCCATATAGAACATAGGATAAAACCTTTAATTAATTTCCTAGGGGTTTAGTACCATGTTCCAAGTGTTAGTTGGCATCCTAGTGCTTATTTTTTCCATTTGACATACACTTTCCATAGTTTATCCACTAGTGTGCCCCACATCCAGCTTTATTCTCTATTTTTGGGAATTAAGGCACATTTTTGCTTTTCTTCCTACTTTTATGAGATAAGACTGCTTTTACAACTTTTCTCATGGATTAAAAAGCCAAGATGACTTAGGAAAGTTATCTAGTTGTTGCCTAAACCACCTTGCCTTACTTTCCTCCTAAAATCTAGTCATATATGGATATTTAGTAACTTCTAATATTTCCCTATGTGACCAATTCAATTTTCCTCTATGAGGATGTATTATTTATGTAACCTCATTATTCTATAATGAATAACACATAAATTATTGAGAATCATTCTTCATGTGTTTATCATTATTCTTCATTCTTTTTGTTAATTATCTGCAATTCTTTGTGAGGTTAATTGTGTGCCTAGATCCTTATATTGTTTATATAATTATTTATACTATCAAGTATTTAGAATTATGACATGGTATCAGATCTTAGGGGGCTCACTAGTTAATCCTCCATTTTAGATCTTCAAAGTGTTTATTTTGCATGAATGCTAGTTGCAAAATTTGAAAATTGCAGCCAAATTTGAAGAAGTACCATGACCTCTACATATAATATTATAGATCCCACCATATCTTTTTTTAAAGTTGTTTACATAATATAAAATGGGGTTTTCACGAAATTCAAATTATTTCTCTGGTTTAGGAGATATGTCCAATTGAATATCATAGGTTTGAAAAACTTGCGTCCGTGCACACCCTCTATTTCAGCTTAATATTTATCACTCCATAGGATGGGATATGTTAAGTTCCTTATATAATTTCAAATATCTCTTCGATAGCTCAAATAGGTCTTCAATGAAATTTGATTCCACTGGTTGTAGCATAAGTTGTGAATGAATTGGAAACATGACACCAATTACATTTTTGAGTTTTTATTTGAGCTTACATACATGATTTGATTTACATGTTCACCTTCTTGAATTCAAATTTGTTCCTGATTTTGAAGAAGAAATAATAATAAATATAATTCCATCTCTAATTGTTGTTCTCACAGTATTCTAGTTTGAATCTTAATGATAACATGTCAGTTGTTGATGATCTTATGCGTACTTCACCAGATGATGGAGCACTATTTGATCAATTAGATGTTTTGGAGGCTATATCATAGTTTACAGTTGTTGGTTGTGCCTTCACTCTCACTATTGCTTTACTTCTTATATTTTCCTCTTTGTTGACTAACTCAGTTCATTCAAGATCTACTGAAGATGGAGAACACATTGTCATTGATTTGGAAAATTTGGGACTCTTGTTCCATCTCATTCTTGGAGTTAATATTACCTCCTTTGGTTCAAAGTTCAAGTTTCAAGAGCATTTATATTTCCTTGGGATTGATCTCACCTATCCTTGTACGAATTTTATGGCTCAAGCACCTTAAGACTCGTTTGGATTTGATCTCACCAATTCTGGTTTGAAGTTCAAGTTTAATGAGCACCTCCATTTGCTCTACTGTCAGTGTATCTCAATTTCTCTACATGGTTCCAGTTTCCATCATGTAGTTTTTTATGTTCCCAATCCAGTTAAGCACCATCATTTGCTTGCAGACTATGCATATACCAAGTAGATGATCCAGACATGGGAGCAACAACCACTTCTTCCCAAGAAAAAGATACCTCCAAACATCTGATCAAGCATCACATGAGCTTGAGTTTGGAGAAACAATAACATTTCTTGGTTTTACATCCTTTCTAGTCCATTTTTTGAGGGAGAGTTTTGTTCCCATGAGGTTTTCCTTGTTTCATCAGTTCACATGGATGAATAATGTAAAGGGTGACCATAAGGACTATGTTGCTTGGGCCATAATTTTGGATTCATTTTTTCTCTCACATAAGTCAAGCTTAAGGGAAGATGTTGGAATATTAGTCCCATCTAGACCATAGGATAAAACCTTTAATTAATTTTCTAGGGGTTTAGTACCATGTTCCAAGTGTTAGTTTGCATCCTAGTGCTTATTTTTTCAAATTGACATACACTTTCCATAGTTTATCCGCTAGTGTGCGTAACATCTAGCTTTATTATCTGTTTTTTCTGAGTTAAGTCACATTTCTTCTTTTCCTCCCGCGTTATGAGATAAGACTGCTTTTACAACTTTTCTCATGGATCAAAAATATAGGATGACTTAGGAAAGTTATCTAGTTGTTGCCTAAACCACCTTGCCTTACTTTTCTCATAAAAACTAGTCATAGATGGAGATTTAGTAACTTCTAAGATTTCTCTATGTGATCAATTTGAATTTCCTCTATGAGGATGTATTATTTATGTAACCTCATTATTCTTTAATGAATAACACATAGATTATTGAGATTCATTCTTCATTTTTTCATCATTCTTGTTCATTCTTTATGCTAATTCTTTGCAATTCTTTGTGAGGTTAATTGTGTGCCTAGATCCTTAGCTTCTTTATAGAATTCTTTCTACCATCAAGGCTTTATAACTTTGACATACTCTAGGGGTAGTTAATCCATAAAGGAAACTTATAGCACTCAATGACCATGACCAACAAAATATCACATAGTATAACCACATGAATTGATACAATACAAGTCCATCTCTATACTTGGAGATCCATTCTCATAGGGTACTATCTATGAGAATCATTGACTTGATACAACACAAGTCTATAATTGATATACAACAAGTACATATTCTTGATACAACCCAAGACTCCAATCTTGATACAACACAAGATCAAGGTACATGCATCCCACCTCAATACATTAGGACACATATAGGACTTGATACAACACAATGTCCTGACTTGATACCAAATAATGTCTAGAATTGATACCACACAAGTCCCTAACTTGATACAACACAAGTCTCGAAGAATGAATCTGATGTTGTACATTTAACACTTCCACTCAACAAGGGACACATTCTTTGCTTTACCAGGCATTTTCTGCCAAACCAATCTTATCTTAGAAGGATTAAAATTTGTCACTGACAATGGCTTGTCCACACATTTGGAATCTGCTCATAAGTAGTTATGTACTGAAATTGCACTTACGTGACCATGACTCGATGAAGTGATACTTCATCTTAATGTATTTCAACATATCATGAAACACCGAGTTCTCAAAAAGATTGAAAAATAGATAATAATAGTAGGCTCAAGTATTTCACCCCAGTAGGTAACATCCCAAAACTAAACTACTCCTCAGCAGGTAGTACTATTTGCAAAATACATTGTTTTTGTAGTACTCTCTGAAATACACATCGCTTCTGTAGTACTAGCCGCAATACACTTAGCTTTTGTAGTACTAGCCACAATACATGTAGCTTTTGTAGTACTAGCCATAATTCAAATTGATTTATCTTAGGATAAAATAATAGTTGGATAGCGCAATAGGTCTACCATGTATCAAATACAATAAATAACCTATAAATAACCTATTCTAATGTACCTCAGAGGTACTCAAACATATGCTTAGTAACAAGCATAAAATACAACAGGCCTGCTAAATACATTAAGAGACCATCTAGCTACATAATCACAATAGCATTATTTGGATCTGTTCCAGAATGTAGTTTCTCTAAATTAGAACAATGGATCCCATATCCATCATATACAACACATTAAATGTGTAATACCATGCAAAATCAAAGTTTTATCTTTTCCTTTCAATATTCAACATTTTTTGACTTCAAGAATCTTCTACCATCTGAATAAGTTCTTAGTGAGCTTTCCATTCTTTGTGATGTTTTTCAAGGCTTGATCATTTTCATAGTGTTTTCATATCACAGTACCCCACATAGCCATTTGTATAACTATCTTACCTCTCCAAAAGGTTAATTAATTGTTCTCTGGCAGTTTAGATTGTAACTCTTCTTGAGTATCCAATAGTTTGTGACTTTGACCATTTCTATGCTCAAGTGGATTTTCACCACAAGATATCATAGTACCTGAATGCCTGAGTCATGTATCATGACTAACTAGTTTGGGGACTTTTCACTACTGCTACCTGTGAAGATACATCAATACTCCCTCTTCAATCAAATGAGTCGTTTTATACTATACCAAGGTTTTTCTTGACATAGGCTTAGTAAATATGCTGATAATTCTGCTCATCCATGGATATGTACAAGAGTCATAAAACTCGTTTCTGTACCATGTCTCATGTATAACTGACTAGGAACTTTGTAAATATTTACTTGTTTACATTATGCTCTATCTGGAGGAACATATTTGATGTGATCTTACTTGATCACTGTACTAGTCAAAATCCATATATTTGTGAAACTTTCTTTCACTAACCGAGACATTTTTGAATCTACATATACTTGATTTAAGTAGGAAATGCAACACATGATTTGATGTGCATGTCTATGTACTCACTGTAAATCATATAACTGATCCTAGGAGCTGAGTATATCTAACATTTAAAAGATCCTACAAATCTGAATAAGATTCATATTTATCTTTCATGTGTGTGGTCATGGACTTATAATCCATTGTTCTTGAATCCTTTCAGGAACTCTACTGAACAATTTTCCTCAACAAAAGAAAATATTATCTAGTTACTATTACACCTCTAAAATTAAGAATAATTCAAGCTTCATACATATAGATTCCTTCTGAATATGAACACCATGTAGGTTTCTACATAGAATGAGTTTAATTAACCAGTTCCATTGGTTTTCCAAGAACTAGCAAATCTAGCTTCTCCCCCTCAACGTCTAGGATGTGAGAATCATAAATTGAGTCCTCCATCACAGAGACTCATACTCCTCTATGTCTAACACATATATGAATATAACTAGGATAAATAATTTATCTTCAAGAGTCTTTACATCTCTCAGAATAATATTAGGACTTCTATTCTATCGTCTTCCTAAGAATCAAAGAAACCTCAAGAGTGTTCTTTTTTTAGATCAACCATAAAAATGACTTCATATTCATGTCATTCTTATATTGTATATTAGGGCATATGGTTTTTTCTATTCAATCCAAATTTATTCAAGTTATTATCAACCTTGCATAATCTAGTCATTTTAATACAATGACAAATAACACATATCGACATGCAAAACATTTTAACCAATGTTTCAGTGTAACCATATCTCATGAATTTAAATGACATGAACGATCCAATATACTAGCAATGGTTCATATAGTTATGTATACATATAAATCAATGTTTTGACATAACCATATTCATAATTCATAAATAAATTATGCAACCCCATATTCATATCTCATGAAACAATCATGCATGCTTTATATTCATATCTCATGAACAATCATGCAACTTTATATTCATATTTCATGAACAATTATTCATGCTTTATATTCACTTCTCATGAAAAATCATGCAACCATAGTCTCTTATTAATTTAAACATAACATGAATTTTACTATTTACCAATAAATAGAAGAATTGTAAGATATGCTTTTAATCATGTTATACCATAACAATTCCTAATATTAGGAATGCATTAAAAAACCTTTAAATTTGATTTATAAAAGCATATGATAATCAAACAATCATGCATGTGTACTTCATGAGTTTTGTTATTTTCCAATAAAAGAAATACAATCTAATATATGCTCAACATGTTATATCATAACACAATTCCTAATCCTAGGATTAAGGATCTCTATATGAATGTAATGAAACATATTGAAAACCATATATATCTAAAGGTCATATAATAGAAAAGATACAAGTACTTATATATTATTGTTTTGTGTGTTTTTTATTATTATTATCTCTTCTTCCTTGTGGATATTACTGGAGTCCTTTGGTCTTGATCTCCTTGCAAATTTGAGTGCATGCAATAGGTAGTGAATCTTTACATGGGGAAACCGGATCCCATGCAACTTAGAGTGAATGCTCTTCTTTAGGAAAAATTTCTTCCGACAATTGTCATATTCTTCTTCGGATGAGTTATGAAGTCTAATAGGCTCTCATTACATACAAGATCTATTGAAGAAGAATAATATCCAATCCACAAATCTCTGGTTCGTTCAACCAATTCATCTAGATTGGAAAGACGTCCATAACATGAATTCTGAAAAATTCATCTTCAAACACGTGATCATATCTCCCAAAATATTTTGAATTTTTGAAATCTCTTTAATACTTAGCTAAATAAGCCAATTTGGGAAGTGGGTTTTCAATTGTTTTGGATGATTCCTCATGTTTTGATAAGAAATTATTCATGTATTTTGTTACCTGGAATAGTGATAGGAATGATTCATACTAACTTGCTCTGGATTGACCCTACATTGGATGAAGGCTCCTCCACCACTTTCAATATGTAGAAATATAGGTAATGCTACTCAAGAGTATTCAATATAGATTAATGCTTCACTCTTAGTGCCATCCATGTAAACATTTGCATGGATCTCTATAAGTTTCTTTTAATTAATTGAAACACATAAGTCTTTATTAATTCAATTACATTATTTACTATTTTTTTAAATCTTTGCATGGACCTTAGAGAGATTCCTTATTTAACTAATACATTGTTTATTTACAACTAAGGCTTTAATTGAAGCCTTTACAAATTGAGTTCACATAAAGGCATACATAGGCAATTTGAATCCTCTCTTTATATACGCTTTATCTCATTAGCATTAATTAATTACTGCATGGTCCATATGTGTATTAATTATTTATCCATCTTATCATATCATATTCAGAAGAATTATCACACATACTAATGATCATATTTATTACCTTGGGTCATATAGTCATATGCTAAAGTGATTCACTTAGGTGTAGCTAAGCCTTAAAGGAGACTTATAGCAAGCAATGACCATGACTAGCAATATATCACAATGTATAACCACATGAATTGATACAATAAAAGTCCATCTCCATAATTGGAGATCCATTCTCATAGGATACTGTTTATGAGAATCATTGACTTGATACAACACAAGTATAGACTTGATACAACAAAAGTCCATAGTCTTGATACACCACAAGACCAATATTGATACAACAAAAGACTCCAATCTTGATACACCACAATATTCCAATCTTGATACAATGCAAGATCACATTATATGCATCCCACCTCAATATGTGAGGACATATATAGGAATTGATACAACACAATGTCTTGAATTGATACCACACAAGTCCCTAACTTGATACACCACAAGTATTAGAGAATGACTCTTGATCTTGTACATTTAACAACTCCTTTACATGAGCCAAATGATCTTCAAGTATGTCAAAGGATAGTGTATCAAGAGAGATAAACTCTTTCTCAAATTTATAACTAAATTTTAACTATTATTAGTGAATAGAGACTTCAACTTATTATGGATTTGATTAGGACAAATAATCATGATCATATGAAAGTGAACATCCCTAGGGCATAGGTCATTATAACTCTTATATCCTCATATTTCCTACCATCGATGATAAACTTATGTTAATCATCCTTTGGATATGGAACTATAGTCTTTGAAAATGCCAAAATGCTTTACTCTTCAATAGTGCTTCCATATCTTGTGCCCACATACCACAATTCTGGACATTAAAAGCAACATGTTCTTTCTTAAAACTCATGATATTGATCTACTAATATAAACCTTGATTCAATCTTCAAGTCAAAACCCTAAGTCAATATACCATAGAGTTTTTACTCAATAGGATCATGTTCAAGTGACAAACTCAAAAGGATTTATAATTAAGAGCTATACATTCCAAGAAGAGGTAGTTTCTAAAGGCATTGTTACAACACCAAGTCACATGAAAACATAGTTCAACATAGATACAAACACAAAAAAATTGATGATATACTGATCCATAATTCCATCTATATATAACCCCAAAGTATAACTAAAAACCTTGAAGGGAGTAATACTTATTCAACATTAATGGTTAGGGCATGCATTGAAGTCCTTTTTCACCTCAACTTGTGCACTGGTTGACTACCTTGGTAAAATAAACCTAACAATGAACTACCCAATCGATCTCTCAATCGAGTCTCCTGGTCAAATGTCAACTATCAATTGATTACCTCCAAATATGAAAAGGTGTGATGAAAATACTATTCCAATACTCTCTCCCTTTGACATTTGGATTGATGCCACCAACCCAAGACCTCATTATTATGTTACTAATATCCCACCATCAATTGCATCATTCAAGGGCTATGTCAATCTGGATGATAGTGCATTTTTATTCATATATGATTTGTATCCCACAAAATCTCTCTTATTCTCTTGAATCACATAAGAACCAAGGCCTCTAGACAATGTTACAATGAAATTTAAAGAGTACATTAACATAATATCCAAGTATTCTTCAACCTAAGGATCACACCAAAATCCAAGACTCCTCTAATTATTCATCTTCTTTTTCTAGGATTTACATCACACAAACTCTAGGTCTTCTTCTCTTGCAACATACATGTGCTAGGTTCCAAGCTTGTCCCTATCACTAGCATTCATCTTCGTTTCTCCTATAGGATTTACATTATAACCCCTAAGTATTGCTCCTTATAAAACTTATCCATAATAGTTACAAAGATACATAATTATTAACTTGTTAAGATTTCATATGCTAGAATAGATATCATCAGTGTTCAATTCAATTTCACAATAGTAGCATATTCATAATCACTGAGAGAAACACAATCCCAAGATAGACATAGTATTTATCTTGGGAAACCCTCAAGGGAAAGAAAACCCATCAAAACTTCCTCTGTATAAGATGTATAAGATAAAACCCCAAAACATTTATTCTCCTCCTTGTTGATCTCTCTCTCTCTCCTATGCGCTAGTCAAGTGTGTGAGTCTGTGTCTAAATAAGAATCACAACTCTCCTACTTATACACATTGAACCAACTGACTTTTATCCTAAACAAGTCAGCCCCACTAAACTGTCTGGTCCGAATTCACCTATGAAGACTCAACACAATATTTTATATTATTCATTAGGGTACTAATGACTCGACTTACAATGGAGGCTTTACCTCATGACTCTATGCTGACCAATTACAATAGTAACACCCTGATGGAGGAATAATAACATCTCCCTTGGGTTACATCAGTAAAATAAATTTAGAATATCCTTTGAAGTTACAATAATTCAACACTCCCCCTTAAGAAGAAGGTAAATCTACCAAAAACATCATCGTAGACTATAGGAGAACAAATAGACAATATCTTCAGCAGTATCAAGGTAGTACATCTATATGTGATAGGATTTTTTTCACAATCAATAACTAGAACAATTATTGGTCAATGTCTTCATCTTCTGCATCACACGATCACTTGATCCTTTTGCAACAACACTTCAAAATTTCAATCCTTCATAGAAACACTTCAATCTTCTTGATCCTTTGCAATAGTACTTTGATCTTCAATCCTTTGTAGCACTTTTTATCTTCTTGACCCTTCGTATTAGAACTTTGATCTTCGATCCTTTGTAGCAGTACTCCGATCTTCTTAATCCTTCATAGCAACAATAGTTCGATCATTTCAATCCTTTGCAACAACACTTCGATCTTCTTGATCCTTTGCAGCTAAACTTCGATCTTCTTGATCCTTCTCCACCACTCTACCTACAGTACACATGATCTCCTTGTGGGATGTGTTGTACAGGAATAAACACCTTATAACCAGAGGTATGGGGTTACCAACATACTCTTAAAACTTGTAGGAAATCAACTTTAAAGTACAGAAAGGAAACAAGAAGATAGGATAGACTCATCCGATTCACGATGGTTGATCCTAGCTTTGTCTTCTTCCGCTCTGCTTCTCCTCCAAAGCTTTTAGGGATGTTTCTCCTTCACCTGTAAAGAGCAAATCCTCCAAGTGCAAGCTTATACATGTATATAGGATAGGTTAGATAAACAATATATAGAGTGCTTAATCATAAATATTCATCAAACCATGATACATGAAAGACATTCAAAACACATTTGGAATAAGGATTCTCTTTATTAACAATAGTGAATGAGTTAAGATTACAACCCAACGCCTGAAACAAGGACTCCTTTGCAACCAAAGGATTCTGAGTTCCACTGCTCCAAATACTTCTGAATAGACACCACCAGCATAACTTTGCTCTCCAAGTATGATTCCCTAATACCCTCCCCAAGGCCTTTATTTATACTTAGTGAAATAAGGTAGTTTTGAGGGTTAAGGAGGTTGAGACAATTATAATATGGTTATAGTTAAGGGCTTAACAAATCTCAAATAATCATGATTTATTATTTTTAATGTCAAAGGAAAGCATACGCGAGTATTGATACTAGCAACCCGCATATGACACGCGATTTGCTCTAAGGAAAACCCGCGTACAGATCTGTACGCGGGTTGCAATGACAAATACTCGCATACAGTATGCGACATTCTGTAGGAAAAGTCGTGTATGTATGCGGGTTGCATATAGGCAAAGGTGTGTACAACAATTGACATATTCAAAGGTAAAAATGGCAAGCTGGATGGATAATGAATGTATTTCATAACATGCCCATCTATAGTGTTTTAGGCAACCTTCAATCCATAAATGTCCTTTTGTGCACCAACATAGGAAATGTCAGCACTCGAATAGAGAAGTGCCATTCGGGTTGATAACAGGATGATAAATCCCTATCACTTTAGGACATAGGTCCAAGTATGATGCAATCCTCCATCAGCCTGATCCACAATATTGATCAGTTGAATCGTCTACAATGAATGTAAATCTTGACCACACCTAGATGCAAGCTCTGTCATCTGCGAGGACTCATCGTAAACCATCCATACCACTAAGGTTAGGACCAGTACTAAGTGAGTGCTATACTACAGTATCTACACTTCTGTGTAGGCATACTCTTCCATGCAAGAGTATTATATGCATAACAAATCTCGACTACATACAAAATGTCATCCCTCATCGTAGAACATCCTTACCACCAAGGTTAGGACCACTCCCAAGTGAGTGTTATACTACGACGTTTGTGAGGACTCATCATAGAGAATCCATACCACTGAGGTTAGGACCACTCCCAAGCGAGTGTTATTCTATGGTATATACATATGAATGTAGGCATACTCTCCATACAAGATTATTGTATGCAAATTAGATCTCGATTACATACAAAATGTCAGCCCTGTCATTCGTAAGAACTCATCGTAGAGCATCCTTACCACTACGGTTAGGACCACTTTTGAGTGAGTGTTATTCCACGGCATCCAAAAATTAATGTGGGTACTCTCCATGCGAGAGTAACATTTGCAGGGCAATCCTTAGTGAGGACCACTCTCATGAACAAAGTTTTATACCTTTTGTCCTCAAGAGAGGATACTATCATCCACAAGTGAATATCGAACCTTGTCATCATCATTGTAATCCCATCATTGATGTCAAAATTATCATCACTCCCCTTTTCCTGGGAGGACCTATATTATCAACCTACTCCCCCTTTGTTCAATGAGGGTTCATGTCTTTGACTTGATCTTCCTTTCCGAGGAGAGTGCATATATTCGACTAGTTCCTCCTTTCCAAAGCAGGTCCATATCTTCATCATTTGTAGTACCATCACTATTCCTCATTGCGAGGAAAGTAGTTTTTAACTACACCAATCTTGTCATAGAAATGTTCAAATTTTCTTGAGATAGAGGCTTGGTCAGTATATCAACAAATTTCCCATCGGTACTCACATACTAGAGATTGATAGCTCCCTTTTGTACCATATCCCTTATATAAAAATATCGGATTTCTATGTGCTTTGATTTATCATGGAAAACCAGATTCTATGTCATCTTTATGCAACTCTAGTTGTCACAAAGAATCACTGTACTGTCCAACTCTTTGTCAAATAATCTTGACATAAGATTCTGAAGCCATATCGCTTCGCAACTAGCAGAGCAAGCTACAATGTACTCTGCTTCACCTGTATTGAGAGCAACACTAGACTCTTTCTTACTAAACCACGAGATGATGGCGGATCCTAGACAATAACATCCACCTGAGGTGATATCTTCCTGTTTGTGACACTTCCTTCCCAATCTGGATCTGTATATCTATATAATTTGTAGTCATGATCTTTGTCATAGTAAATTCCCAAGTCTATTGTACCTATTAGGTACCTCATCACATGTTTTGCAGCTATCAGGTGAAACTGTCTAGATTTAACTAGATACTGACTTAAGGTGTTCACAACAAAGCATATATCTGGCCTTGTATTCATTAGATACATCAAATATCCAATGATATGTCTGTAGTGATTCATGTCCACTATCTCTTATGAATCATTGGATAACAACTTCAGGATGGTGTCAATGGGTTTGGCCATGGCTTTACAATCCAACATATCAAATATTTTCAATATTTCCATTGCATACTTTCCCTGATTCATAAATATTCCTTCTGGGATCTTCCACGCTTCATGCCCAAGGAAATAATGCATCAATCTAAGATATTTTATCTCGAATTCTTCAACTGGATTCTTATTGCAATATGTGATCTATTTCTCATTTCCAGTCAGAAATAGATCATCCACATACAGTAATAGTATGACAGGTTCATCATCCATAACCTTCATGTAAAGGTTGGGATCAACTTTACTCTTGGTAAATCCCAAGATTGTCAAGAATCATCTACTCTACCATACCAATCTCTAGGATCTTGCTTTAGTCCATACATATCATTTTTTAACTTGCATACATGAGTGTGACATGAGTCACTCTGTCTTCGGCTTCAAATCCTTGTGGTTGTTCGATTTAAACCTCTTCCTCAATCACACCATTAAGGAAGGCTATCTTTACATCCATATGGTGTAATCCCACTTTATCATGGAAGCAAGTGCCATGATGGTTCTGATGGAAGTGTACCTTGCTACTAGAGAAAATGTCTCTTCATAATTGATCCCCTCTTTCTGAGAGAATATTCTAGAAATAAATCTTTATTTGTACTTTTCAATACTTCCATCAACAACATGTTTTATCTTGTAGATCCATTTCGAATATACCACACTTTTGTTTTCTGGTTTGGGTACTATATCCCAAACATCATTCTTCATTATTGACTGGTATTCTTTCGTCATTGATTCAACCCATTATTTCTTTTGTGCAACTTCCTCATAGCTGGTGGGTTCTTGATCTACAAGATCACACATCAAAGCTACATAACTAGAGTATGGCTTTGATCTTTTGCTTGTTCTCATGGAGCCTTCTGGAGCTCCATATCTCTCTGCTTCCTGTATAATTTCTCTTACCCAAGAAGGTTTTCTCTTTCAAGAGATATCCATAGTAGGGGGTTCTTGAGGTTCTAGCATATCATGATCTTCAGATGCTAATATTTCAGGAGAGGGTTCAACTTCTACCATTCGGGGAGGTACATCCTCTTCATGTACTTGTTCAAGCTGATACCTTCTGGATTTCTTAAGAGCTATCTATTCATCAAATGTTACATCCCTAATCTCAATATTATGGAATCCTAAGATGTATATTCTAAAGGATTTGGAGACTTCACAGTATCCAACAAATATGCCCTTCTTTCTAGAAGGACCTAACTTGGTTCTCTTCTCTTTCGAAATATGCACATATACTAGGCAGCCAAATATCTTGAGATGGTTCACTTCAGGTTTATTTCTTGTATACATCTCTTCAGGAGTCTTGAATCCAAGCGCACTATAAAAATACTCTGTTTTGCATATATACGACTCTTATTGCTGCTTCAACCCATAGGTGCATGGGGAGGTCTTGGTCATGAATCATGGTCTTCACTGCTTCCATAATAGTTCTATTCTTTCTTTTTGGAACATAGCCCCTGAGGTACAATGTAAACCCTCTTGAGCAGGTATTGAGTTCAACCGGCAATGGAACCAATTTGTTGGGAAATAGGGCAGACTCGGGTTTAATCCTTTAATGTCGCACCAACAAAAAGACCCACAGTGTTGGCCCTTTCGGCAAACAACCTACGCGCAGGTTGCAGTCTCACCCGAAACAGCTATGGGGTGCCGCAGAATCAGGTTTCTGCAAGCCGAGAGGGGGATTATTGTACCTTAGCCTTTAACAATATTATTAATCAATACTATAAAAGATTTACCATTCATTCACATACAACTTCGCAGATAAATAAACAGTCGTTACTTGCTCAACCCACTACAGGGAATTCACAGCGAAGCTAAATATTAGCAATGATCTAACTTATCAGATGTATACAATTATTAATACATAAAAGAAACAGAAATAGAAACAACACAAGAAACCACAACACCGGATATAACGTGGTTCACCCCCAGTGTAGGGGCTACGTCCACAAACTGTGTTCTATTCAACTTGCTACAAAACCACAGTTTGATCTGCGCACTCAGCTGCAGATCCTTTCAGTCCTCAAAATCCGCGCACATAGTAGCAGGTCCCTACGCACACAGCTACAGGTCGTTCCTTAATCTTCCTTACAAAAACCCTCTGCGCACACAGCTGCATAGGTCGTCCACGCACACAGCTGGGACTTAACCTTTTCTTACAAAACCAATCTTAGCTTCACCTTAATATTTCTTTCATCATAAAACCTAACCTTTTCTTATTACAAAAATGCCTATTTATACATCGCGCTGATACAAAACCATGGCTTCAAACCATGGGCTCCCAAAAACCCTAAACCCTGGATTTAAACCATGGGTTTATTACAAAAAGGGGGGTTTTGACTTACCCTGACACCCCTAAGACTATTTTGACTCCTAACTCCGCTTACCAACAGCCGCGAAGTTACCCGAACTAATAATCCTTAGGGTACGCGCCCCAACAGGCCCCTAAGACTCACTAGTGGCCCGTCCCGGGACACTCTGCGAGGACTCTGGTGGGAGAATCTTCTGCGCTAGGACCTGGAAGCGATTGGTGAGGTTGTGTAGTATATCATCAGCGACTTTCTCCTTTTCCACCAATTCCTATAATACTGAAGATGAGTCTGTATCAGCCCTTTCCTGTGCAAAAGTGTCATAGGTCTTCAAAAGTTTGAGCTGGCTTTCCGCCGTATTGCTCAATTCTAACGCTTCATCAACCAGGGGCTGTAACGCATTCTCTAGCAGCGTTACCTTCGTCCTGCAGGACTCGATCTCCTGCTAAAGTTCCTTGCTGCACTTTACTTTAGCCATCTTCTGCATAGGTGGCAGTGTCTTGATTTCTATTTTGACTGCATCTAATTCATCCTGGCACAACTTGATGGTTTCCTGGACCTTACCTATATCTGGATGGTCCTGTAGGTTCGCCCATGCATCTATGCTGTCTTCCATTAGTTTTGCGACACTGGCCACATTATCTGCTATTTTTGTTGCTGAAGCCTTGATGTCCTGCTGGCGCTGTTCTCTGACCTCTGGTGGAGTCTTAGGAGGAATGCGTAGTTGAAGTTCTGCAATCTGGTGCTGGTGTTCTATCTTCATCCTTTCAACCTCGTTGCGAGACTGCTGGGCATAGTCTCTCAGCTTAGCGATTCTTTGCTCTGGTTCCTTTGCTCCCTGTATGTCGGAGTCGGAAAGACTCTGACATGCCTCGTCCAATGCTCGCATCAACGTAGTTGTTGTATGTTCGACCTCTTTCTTCTGTTGTGCGATTTCTTCTAGACGTGCTGCAAAGGTTTTGTTTTGTTTGATGGCGTCGTCCAGTTGGATTTGGGACAATTGGGTTCGGGCATGGATCTCCTTTGTAATCGCAAGCTGTCGGAGGTGCAACTCTGACATAGACATCTTCGTATAATCAAGCCCCGTGGTTGTATCCATCTGGAGTCGGGGATCCGTGTCAGGCTGAGTCAGAGTTGTGCTGGATACCTGTCTCGGGTGATCTCTGAGTGGCCATTGTCTGATATCTTGCTGGGCAAGTGCTGTAGTGCTACTTGTCGCAGTACTGTGCGCTGATTTTGCTGCTAGCTCTTTAAGCTCCGATACCTTGTTTGCAATACCTGAGAGCCCAGCCAGATGCAGTTCCGCAAACTCTGACCATTTTTTAGTAAGTGCTGTCGTAGACTGTTCTAGAGATTTTTCCAACGCATCCAGCGTGACAGTGGCTTCTTCCTCAATATCTTTGTCCTTCGACGCTTTTGCCTTTTTGCGGGACTGCGGCTTGGTTACCTCGGCTACTTCTGATGACGTGCGCTTCGTTGGTGGGTTAGGAGCTGATATAGTCTTGATCGACTCCTCATCCTGTTCATCCTGTTCATCCTGTTCACCGCCTCCACCCTGGCCGTCGTCATCCCTCTGCGAATCACTTAGGTCTTCGCTATCTTCCAATGGGCTCTGCTGCTGCGCCTGACTAGTACCTGCGCCAATATTGGTAGCTGGGGGAACCGGAATAGAGGGTTTTTTTCCTAAATCTTTCAGCCATTCGGCCGGCCAGAGCTGAACTATCTGCCTAATATCTGGTTCGGTGACTACATAGGGTAATTTGAAGCATTGCCGTTGTGGATCTGCACGAGCTTGAATGAAAACATGATGCATATCGGCACTAAAGTGCATGACGCCCTCGTATTGAGAGAACACTTCATTGGTAATTTGAGGCGTTCGCACAATCTCATAGTGAATACTCATAGCATAAAACACGAACACAGTGTTCGTCATTTGCTGCGCTTCCTTGTCTGAGGATATCCATAGGGAGGCATAGCTCATTGCCCTTGGCGTGCTGGGGTTTAATTCTATAAACTGGGCTTCAGTGGGTTCTTTCCACCCAACTAATGCAATAAGGATTAAAATCCAGGAATAATGAAAAGGTCTACCTTTTTCTTGTGCATCACGGGCATCCTCCAGAAACTCCTTCACAAGATATTCGGCCCAATTATAAGTATACCCTTCCACGCAGTTCATAGCAATCCAGATAACTGGAGCAGGTACTTCAGTTGGCCTGCATTTCCGTATGGGTTTGCAGGCTAAGAGTTCAGCTGCAAAGCGAATGGGTTGTTCCTGAATCGCGGAAGTGTGATACCCCCGTTTTCCTTTTGTCAGGCCAAACCGCTCTTTCATGGTTTGCGCGAGCTTTGTATCGTCATGTTTGGACGGAAATTCAGTTCCCGGATCAGGTCCTGCCATGGGTAAACCTGTGATCCTATGGATGAGGGCGGCATCAATAGGAATTTGCTGGTCCCCTATCCATAAATAGCCGTCATGCACCAGCGCTAGTAACTGCTTGGCCACTACTGTCACATGTATGCCACGACCAAAATGGGGAATGTTAAGTATCTTGAGTAGGCTAGCGTTGTCCAGGCCCACAACCCATGTTTGCACTTCCAGTACTGTGACCCTATGATCCAGGTACTTGACGCGGTGCAAGTATTGTTCTAGTTCAAACTGTGGAAAATTTCCATGGTCATTGGTGTCATGGTCGCTGTACTTAAGCCGATCAATCTTCCCTGTCATACTTCCTATCAACTGCACTCCCTGTGGCAGCGAGGGTGTGGCTAATGTAAATTGCTTCGTCCGACGGGGAAGCGCGGTACCTGGGCGCACAGGTGGTAGATATGGTGGCCGTGGTGGTGGAATATTCTCCCTTCCCCCAGCCGAGGTCTGTGCAGAACTAGAGGGCTCCATAGGATGAGCTGCTGGTGTTTGCCCTGTTTGCCGTTGCCGATCTTGGTTGCGCTTGGTGTGAACTTCAGTGCTGGACTTTTTCCTAGCAGACCGTGTCTGTATCGGCCGTGGTGGTGCCGGGGGAATGTCTTCATAGTGAGCTAGGGTAGGAAGCTGATTAGAATAGGGGATTAGATCCTCTTGCTCGAATTCTCTGACCAAATCATCAATCTCGCGTTTAGTGGTCATGGGTTCACTCAGAATTCTTGAAGAAATGCAGGATGCAATTTTTCCTAACTAGGGCATCTTCTTATACACGCCATCAATCAAATCGGACAGGACAGTGCATTGAAGGCACCACGTCTGACGAAAATCTTGTTTGCGATTGTCGGTACTGGTCTTAGTACAGTCATTTAAAGCAATTAAAACTCTGCCGCCGCCAAATTGGCTGCTTCCCAACGGTCGGATTTTGAGCCTCGCTATGTTTTTGGGCCTCGGCAGAATCATGGTTGAAGCTTCAGGGCAATAAGCAACCTCGGCACAATAGTGCCCTTCGACCTGACCAGGTAATTTCTGCGACATGACTATTTTATTTGGGGGGATGGCATCTTGGCTCTGCCCCTTGGTGTGGTCTTCCCTTCCTGCATAGTTCTGCCTCAAATTTCGCTGAAGACTAGTCCGCCCCTTGAACTTACTTCGCATCGCTGGAGCTTGACTTATGAATCTGGGGCTCAAGAATTTTTGGTAGGTTCCCCGACTGGGGTGAGAATTTTTAGGACCGGTCCCCCATGCTGCTGTAGCTTCTAGTGCTATTTCCAGACTTTGGGAGTTTTGTGACTGAGGTACTCGTTCTGGCACAGATGCAATAAATTCTCCCGGGTCTGTCATCCCCACATGCACAGGCAACTCTCTAGGCTGTGCACTAAGGCATCTAAGAGACTGAGTGATCTGCGCGCATCTATGGCCATGTATCTCATACAGTCGATTCTGCCAATTCTCCAGACCATCGTCTGAATCGGACATGCAGGAGCTATCACATTGCCAATCCATTACACCCTCATCATCAGGCTCTACATAATCTGCGTCCGTGGCTGTGATGTTGTAGATGTGGTCTAGAGTATCCTGCTCCCCTTCATATCTGAGTGGTTCGGTATATCTTTCTCCTTGGGATGGGTCGAGGGGTATAATAATGCGCAGACCATTTCCTTCAAAGGTCATCTGTCTCCTCTTAAGGTTGATGATTACAGCATTGGCCATCACCCACTCAATTCCCAACAGGGCTGGATAAGGGTTGCTATCATCAATGATCTCAATGACTTCAAAATCGGCTAGAGTACTGACCCCATCGATGTCGATTGGAACACTAAGAAGTCTTCCTAGCGGTACAATCCTTTGCTGGTTAGCTAGTCGCAGTTGTATAGGTGACCAAACCAGGGAAGGCTTTCCCATTTGTCCCCAGGTCTGCTTGGGTAGGACATTCACGTCTGATCCAAGATCCAAAATGACATCAGTCATATCATATTCCCCTATCTGGACATTCAATCTCATTTCCCTTCCCGTTCTTCGGACACGACTAACAATTTTCTCCTGATCAATTCCTTTCTGAGGGTCTGTGATAGCAAGAACTTTTTGCAGCTCTTTTAGAGAATTCTGATTCTGCAAGAGTTTCATACAGCTCTGCAAGAAAGAGGATAGTGTACTTACTTTATCCATCGAGGCCTCTTGTGGCTGCGAAGCCTGCTGAGGTTGCCGCGCAGGTACTTCTATGGCGCTAGGGTCAACCATGTCGCACTGGGCCTCCTGGACTGGTGCTTGGTCCTTCACAGGGTCAAGGGCTGGGACTTTCTCGAAGGCCTTACGTGCACACACCGCGGCAGGTTGCTTTGGCCCATCTTGAATATGCATCGTAGCTCCACTTCGGGTGACCACATTGAGGGCTGGGGCAGGTCTTTGCTCAACGAAAATTAACTGAATATTTGGGGTAGGGCCTCGGTTGTTTTCCTGAATCTTTGCGAGGAGCTGGGGGCACTGTTCAATCACGTGGTACACTGCGCGGCAATACCGACAGGTAGTAGTGGCATTCCGACAGTCGCGAGCCAAGTGACCAACTTGGTTACAATTGTAACACACTACCTGGCCTCGACCTCTTCCAGTCATCCCACCACGGCTGTGACCACCAAAAGCACCTCTTCCAGAGGCATCGCCGCGATAACCATAGCCATCATTATTCTGGGCTTCATTGTGGACTTGGTAGGCGTCAGAGGTGCGCTCTCGCATAAGGTTGTAGCTACGACACTCGTCTTCATTATGCCCTACGGACTTACAGAACTGGCAGTAGGGGTTTTTGGGAGCTTGAACATATCTCTGAAGAAGATGGCAGTGCTCAGGGCGATGCTAGCTAGAGGTTCAGAAAATATCACAATACAGAGCACCGACATTGAATTGGTTGGGCGTGCCCGTATTTAGGTATGTTCTGACCACGAGGCACTGGTCCCTATCGTGACCCTCAGACCGACATTGCGTACACTAGACCTCCTCTCGACTGGTTTTATCTTTCTTCATGTCATGAAGCTCTAGGGCCATTGCTGCCAGCTGCGCTTGGATTTGGGCAATACCAGAATCATCTCCGACGGGAGCAGTCTCTAGCTTCATTGCGATTTCTAGAGCCTCTTGCTGGTCAGCAACCTTCTGTTGCATGAGTGAAGTTCTGATATGCGGCAATAACGCTGCGATAAACCATTCTTTGTGCTGCGTAGGACTAATGGTGAAGCTGACTTGGTCTAATAGAACTTTGAATCTTTGGTCAAAGTCCCAAATGGATTCACCGCGCCGCTGTTGAATCTCTTTGAGTTCAGTGATGCTCTGCGATTCCGACTTTGGTTTCTTAAATTCCTTAATGATGGCGGCCTTGATTTCATCCAAAGTGGGGTGCTGATTACTGGAAAATTTCATGAACCAGGTCAATGCTCGGTCGCGAAAGGAAGTAATGAGCTGCGCAGTTCTCACATCTAGGTCGGTAATACTCTTCGCGTTCCAGACGGCCTCACATAAAAACCAGAATTGTTCTGGATCATCGGATCCTGTTCCTTTGAAGATGGGCAGCTTAATGTCATCAGCTAGGTGGGCCATGGTGGTTCTGGGAGGTTTGGGAGGAGGATAGGACGTTGATGGGGGGGGGTTTACAGGGGCAGATTGACCTGTGACCGGAATACTTGGATTTGGTTGCCTATCACACTGCGACCGAACTTTAGGGGTAACAAAGCGACGCTGGGGGGTGACGGGAGGGTTTCCTACCGACGGGTTTTCTTCAGGGTCTGGCTGTGGAGAGTTTATAGGGGGAATTGTGGTGGTCTGTCCTGAAGAGTAAGATTCAAAATCTCTTTTGTACCTTTGCTCACTTCGCGGCAACCCACTTTGTGCATCAAAAATATTCTCACTTGCAAACATGTGTTAGTACTACTAAACTAACAGTCTGATTCAAATAATAATATACCCTTTTCAACCAATAGTATTTTAATCTTCAAGCTTAAGGAATTTAAAAACTTACCACGGGGCCCTTTGAAAAACTGCCGTTCAGCTTCGCTGAAAGAAGTGCTTGTGTCAATGGCAGATTCTGTCATGAAGGCTTCCAACGTTCGCGTCATCCAAAAATCGACAGCGCGGGATACCTCGTTGTTCACGTGTGGCACAAGATTGACCCTTGCGGGGGTCCACACAGGAATCCGTCGAGCTTGAAAGTTCGCCCTCCTTTCCGTTAACCTAGACAACCACTGGTGCAACTCTATGTGGAAACGACCAAAGAAAATTTCATAAGCATCACAAAAAACATACCTTTGTAAAAAGTCACTTGCGCTTCGACACGGATTCGTATTCTCTTGCTGCACGAATTTCAGACAATTCTCAGCAAACCAATCCCCGATTTGCTTCACAGAGGGCCTCCAGAACATAGCCCCTGAGGTACAATGTAAACCCCTCTTGAGCAGGTACTGAGTTCAACCGGAAACAGAACCAATTTGTTGGGCAATAGGGCAGACCCGGGTTTAATCCTTTAATGTCGCACCAACAAAAAGACCCACAGTGTTGGCCCTTTTGGCAACAACCGGCGCGCAGGTTGCAGTCTCACCCGAAACAGCTATGGGGTGCCACAGAATCAGGTTTCTGCAAGCTGAGAGGGGGATTACTGTACCTTAGCCTTTAACAATATTATTAATCAATACTATAAAAGCTTTACCATTCATTCACATACAACTTCGCAGATAAATAAACAGTTGTTACTTGCTCAACCCACTACAGGGAATTCACAGCGAAGCTAAATATTAGCAGCGATCTAACTTATCAGATGTATACAATTATTAATGCATAAAAGAAACAGAAACATAAACAACACAAGAAACCACAACACCGGATATAACGTGGTTCACCCCCAGTGTAGGGGCTACGTCCACAAACTGTGTTCTATTCAACTTGCTACAAAACCATAGTTTGATCTGTGCACTCAGCTGCAGATCCTTTCAGTCCTCAAAAGCTATGCACACAGCAGCAGGCCCCTGCACACACAGCTGCAGGTCATTCCTTAATCTTCCTTACAAAAACCCTCTGCGCACACAGCTGCAGAGGTCGTCCACGCACACAGCTGGGACTTAACATTTTCTTACAAAACCAATCTTAGCTTTTCCTTAATCTTTCTTTCATCATAAAACCTAACCTTTTCTTATTACAAAAATGCCTATTTATACATCGCGCTGATACAAAACCATGGCTTCAAACCATGGGCTCCCAAAAACCCTAAACCCTGGATTTAAACCATGGGTTTATTACAAAAAGGGGGGTTTTGACTTACCCTGACACCCCTAAGACTATTTTGACCCCTAACTCCGCTTACCAATAGCCGCAAAGTTACCTGAACTAATAATCCTTAGGGTACGCGCCCCAACAACCTGCAAATTTACACACAGAGGAGACTGAAATTGGAGCATAACACTAATCTGTATTGAATAAGTGTACAATAGCCAACCTTATGAAGTCATAGGCTGCTGAAATATATAATTACATGAGATATTTGAATGCATAAGGATGCCATTCGAAATAGTCAAAAGTAGGCTTACTAAATCTAGTCAAATCCCCCATAGGTGCATAAAGCAGTTTCCAAATCTACCTAGGAGCTCACAAATTGGAAAAGTCAAGTAGGCAAGCTAATAGGTGATGGAAAGACAACTCATACATTCTTTTATTAGAATAAAATAATGGAGGATGATGAGGGAAAAAAACAAGTCAACTGCACCTAGTCTTACTTTCCCTTTTGCCATAAATCTCAGTAAAGCAGGAAACAAAGCAGAAAAAGTAGATATGAGCTAGGGAGGATCTGGAATAAATTAGATATGCTAAATATGGATTCCAGGAGGTTTCCCAAGCACTCCATGACTCAGTTTTATCAAGTTTGACTTCTAGGACATGCGGAAGACAACTTGCATAGAGTGGAATATTGGAAACTAGGCAAATAGGACAAAAATGGATTAATTAATGTCTAAGGAAGCTAACTATGGGTTGATTATTCTAAAACCCCCCCTTAAGCGTGACTTATTAGTAAATATTAGAAAACTATAGGGCCTAGAAACAAGGCTTAGTCACCCTTTACATACTGCATGTCCATTTAACCAAGGAAAGAGGAAAAGACCCAGTGGGAAAATCCTCCCTTAAACATGGACAGTAAAACAAAATTTGAAAATATTTTCATCAATCATGCTAATCAATCATGCTTCATAGCATGATCAGCAATCCCCAGTATCGATTTGAGATTTTTGAATGTCTTCTCACAAAAAACTTTGGTGAAGATGTCTGCTACTTGTTCTGAAGATGCACAGAAGAGTAGTTGAATGGTGCCATCATGCACAAGCTGTCTGAAGTAGTGCATATGGATTTCAATGTGTTTGGTTCTCTTTATATAAACTATATCATTGTAGATTCAAATGGTGCTCTGATTATCACAATAGATAATGGTTGAAAACTCTGATTTGAAGCCACACTCACCAAGTAGCCCGTGCAACCATAAACATTGAGTTGTTGCATTTACAACTCCTCTGTACTCTGCTTCTGTAGATGAGAGTGCAATGGCACTTTGTTTCTTGCTTGACCAGCTGATTGGTCCTTCAACAAGCATGAATACATATCCTAATGTTGACTTTTGATCTGTGTTGTCACCTGCCCAATCACCGTTAGTAAACCCAATCAAATCAAGATCAGATTTAGCTTTGTAGAAGATCCCATGAGTTCTTGTTCCCTGAACAAGGTTATGGATCCTTTGGCTGCTCTCCAATGGATATCATGAGGCTGATCCATGTATCTTGAAGCCGCAATTACTGCATACAAAATATCAGGTCGAGTGTGTGTAAGGTACAACAAACACCCAATCAGTTGTCTATACAGTGTATTATTTACCATAGGAGAAGAACCTGCTTCTTCAAGATTAACTCCTGACAGGAAGGGAGTCTTGCTTGGCTTACAATATTTCATGTTGAACTTGTTTATAAAATCCAAATCATACTTGGACTGATGTACCTTTATTCCATGTTGGGATTGAGCAATTTCGAGACCCAAAAATTGGCTCAACAACCCCAAATCAGTCATAGAAAATGCATGGTTCATTGCATCCTTCAAGGAGGCAATTTCTTTCTTTGAACTTACCGTAATCAGAAGGTCATCCACATATAAGAAAATAATCATCAAATAACCATGAATCAGCTTCAAATAAACATTAGGATCAGATTTGCATCGAACAAAACTCAATGACAACAGAAATCCATCAATCTTGGCATACCAAGCCCTGGGGGCTTGCTTAAGCCCATACAATGATTTCTTTATCCTACACACAAAATATGGATTAGTAACAAAACCTTGAGGCTTCTGCATGTATATCTCTTCAGTAAGATCTCCATTCATGAAATCACACTTCACATCCATGTGATATCCCACTGCTTCGAAGCTGTAATGGCTAAGGCTAGCCTGATGGAGTCCATCTTTTCCACTGGTGCAAAGGTCTCATTGTAGTCAATACCATGTACCTGTGAGTAGCCCTTGGCTACCAATATTGTTTTATATTTCAAAGGTGAACCATCAGCAGCAAACTTAGTTATGAAAACCCATTTACATTGAACTAGCTTCCTCCCTGGGGGAAGATCAACCAGTTCCCAAGTGTTGTTCTTCTGGAGTGAGCTGAATTCTTCTTTCATGGCTGTTTGCCATATTGGATCATGTCCTACATCTTCATATGTATGTGGGTCTGATTCAACCATCAGATAGCATTTCTCTACAAACAAAGGGTCTTTCATACACGGGGCACTCTCAAACTGAGATCTAGTCCTCCTAGGATCACTAGGATTTCTAGCTAGTTCCCTAGCTACATGAATAGTATTTGCTGCCCATTTTGGTCTTCTAGGACTGTCAGGATATGCAATTAAATCATCATTATTAGACATATCAGAATCAACAAACTCATTTGTCTCTTCACTTACATTCAATGGTTCTGGTGGTGAAGAAGACTCTCCAACTTCAACTGCTGCTAAAGGCTCTTCTTGGATCTGAACACTCATTTCAATGAAGGATTTGTTTGTGGTCAAGTTGATTAGATTGTACCCTTTTGAATATTTAGAGTATCTAACAAATAAACACTCTTGGCTTTGGGGCTGCAAAGCCTTCCTCTTTTCTGTTGGAATTCTAGCCCAAGCGTTTGAGCCAAAAATCTTGAAATGGGTCACATCTGGCTTGTGCCCACTCCATGCTTCGAAAGGAGTCATACCATCAAGCTATTTATGAGGCACCATATTCTGGATATAGGATGCACAGTTTATAGCCTCAGTCCAAAACTTTGGTAGCAAAGTATTAGCCTCCAACATACAAGTTTCCATCTCTTTCAGTGATCTGTTCTTTCTCTCAGCAACACCATTTTCCTGTGGTGTGTAAGGGATTGAATGCTGCATCTAAGTAACTGCATCTTCACAATATTTAATGAACTCAGACTTGACATACTCACCACCATTGTCAGATCTGAGGATCTTGAGTCTCCTCCCAGACTGGTTTTCAACCAAATCCTTAAAGACTTTGAAGAGGCCAAAAACTTTAGACTTATGCTTCAGGAAGTAAACCCAACAATACCTGGAAAGGTCATCTATGAAGGTCAATACATATTTGGCTTGAATCATTGACATATGAGGAAATGGACCAGAAACATCACTCTGGATCAACTCAAGAGGTGCAGAGGTTCTCTCATGACTAGCTCTCTCAAATTTATGCTCTGGGTGTTTTCGTAGGTCACAACCTTGACAGACTCCCTTGGAAAACTTAATCTTTGGTAACCCTATGACCATTTCTTTTTCACTTAGATCAGAAAGATACCTATAGTTAATATGGCCAAATATTTCATGCCAAAGCTTGCTTTCCTCATTAGTAAGAATCAGAAGAGCAGAGGGGCTTGAGTAGGGTAGAAAATGTGAAAATCAGTATACCTTCGAAGTGTGATCTACAACTCCTTTTGCAATGAATTTACCATTCGAGATATCTGTGATATCAACATCATCAGGGGAGAAAATGACCTTCTTTGGATACCCTGTGTGGGTCATCTGATACATTAACAAGAGGTTATAGGCAAGACCTTGAACATAAAATACATTACTAAACTTACCATGGTCAAGATCAGTCCTTCCTTTGCCCAAACTGTTAGTGAGAGAGTCATCTCCCAGCACTATTGGTGGACCTTTTGACATGTCAAGAGAGGAGAATGCCTCCTTGGTCGAAACCATATGTCTTGAAGCTCTAGAGTCTATGTTGAAGCTAGGTGAGCTTGATGTGCCAACAACCAATGCATGTACTCTCTCTCTTTCCTCTGAATTTGATCCTCCTTCCCTCTTCTTTGAGCTATCAGGAAGGGAGATGTTATTCTTCTCCAAGAGTTGGGTCAGCATGTCAATTTGCTTCTTCATGCAGGAGCTTTCAGGATGATAGCCCTTACTGCAATATGCGCACTTTCTCATTTCTCCTTTGTTCTTCTTTTTCTGGGAGTTCTTCTTGGAGCCTTAGGACTCCTCTTGAGACTTGTTCTTGTCTCTCTTTTGCTTCGGTGGATTTTTAGCTTTCTTCTTTCCTTTTGAATCCACCCTCAAATCTCCAGCAACCAAAGATTGGTCTTTGGAAGGTTTGATGGTGCCCATCATCACAAATTTATCCTGTTCTTGTGTGATGGTTTCCATGAACTCTGCAAGCTTAGGCATCTTCCAGGCTCAAGCTGTCAACTTGGTGGCATGGAAGGTTGAAACAAACAATGAATAGTTAGGGCCAATATTTGAGAGTATGTCCAAAGCTACTTGCTCTTCCTTATTTTCAATTCCACACTGTTTTAGCTGCAAAACAAGGGCTTTAAACTTGGAAAAATAGAGTTGCAGGGATTCGAAGTTGATGGGACTCAAAGAGATCAATTCATTCTTGATTTGATGTCCTCTCATCTCATATGTCTTACCAAAAATCTCTATAAGCTTCTCCCACACTTCATTAGGTGATGTCAATCCATCAAGATGGAAGAGGAGGTCTCTAGATATGCTCAGACATAAGAGACCATAGGCCTCATCCCTCCTGTTGTGCCATTTAATTTTCTCTGCAGCTGCATTGAGCTCTGCTTCAGTTTCCATAGTCACCTTGTAGATACCTTTTGCTCTCAACAGTATCTCCATCTCTACTTTCCATTCAAATAAATTAAATGGAGTCAAGATGATATTTTGAGATTGATCCATAGCTCAGAAATTGTCCCTTCAGTCAGCAGAATAACTCCCAGTCAAGATGTCGAACCTGCAATAGCAATATGGAAGGAGAGAAATCGATCTACAAAGGTTTTGATACCATTTGGAAATTGAACCCAAGTGTTAGAACAATTGCACTCACAAAATTGCTAATCAAACCTGCAAATTACACACAAAGGAGACTGAAATTGGAGCTTAACACTAATCTGTATTGAATAAGTGTACAATAGACAACCTTATGAAGTCATAGGCTACTGTAATATATAATTACATGAGAGATTCGAATGCATAAGGATGCCATTCAAAATAGTCAAAAGCAGGCTTACTAAATCTAGTCAAATCGCCCATAGGTGCATAAAGCAGTTTCCAAATCTACCTAGGAGCTCACGAATTGGCAAAGTCAACTAGGAAAGCTAATAGGTGATGGAAAGACAACTAATACATGCTTTTATTAGGAGAAAATAATGGAGGATGATGAGGGAAAAAAACAAGTCAACTACACCTAGTCTTACTTTCCCTTTTTTCCATAAATCTCGATAAAGCAGGAAACAAAGCAGAAAAAGTAGATATGTGCTAGGGAGGATCTGGAATAAAGTAGATATGCTAAATATGGATTCCAGGAGGTTTCCCAAGCACTCCATGACTCATTTTTAGCAAGTTTGAATTCTAGGACATGTGGAAGACAACTTGCATAGAGTGGAATATTGGAAACTAGGCAAATAAGACAAAAATGCATTAATTAATGTCTAAGGTAGATAACTATGGGTTGATTATTCTAACATTTTTGTGGAAATATAATTGTGAAGAACAAAAGTAAGGGAAATATGGTAGGGATATGATGTATGTATATGGATTAGACCATGTAGATCTAGGTGAACACTTTTTAATGTTAACAAATTCCCCCCTGATGTGTGAGGGCATGAGCTCATCGTATGGATGATGGAAATTATAGGATCATGGGAATAATGGTGACAACAATGGAGAGACTGGAGGGACCCACAGAGAAGTGGAGCTTCCTCATTTGAACTATGGTGGATTTTGGTTTTTTATTATGGGTTCTCAAAATGGATGAGATACATATAATGTGTGACATGTATATGGACGAGGCGAGCATACCCATGTTTGTAACAATGTCAAAAAAATAAATAATGGGATCAAGGCTCAAAATATGGGAACAGATCAATACATATACAAATGATGATACATAATGGTGGCATCAATGGGAGGCTAAATACAATGCTGATTTGAAGAACTGATACATAGGAACAATGGAATTATCATGGAATGAAATATCATCACAACTCATGCTCTGCTAAATTTGTAGGTGTACATATATATGGACTCAATGACTGAGAGTCAGAATCTCTATGGTACAATGTGCATCATCAAGTATTGGAGATACTTGGAAGAAAAAAAATGGGGATTCTAAACACTGTCGCCAACACATCCAGAAAATCACAAGGGACAAGAAGCTGTGTGGGTCCCATAGGAGAGTCACCAATGTGCTAGAGTCAGGTGACAACCGTGGTCTTTGACCAAATAATGAACATACCGATACCCTATACGAATCTCAACAGTGCGATGATGTAGATGAATTTGAGCACGTGAGGAAAAACCATCCCGAGAGGCACTAATGAATCCTCTCAAGTGGTCCAAGGAACTCATAAATGAGGTGGTTGAAACTAGGATATAGGGACCTTTGGTTCTATCCTTTGGAATAGATGTGTCGATGTCGACAAAGGGAGACCTACAACTAATCAAGGTAATGATGTGTCCTTGACTAGAAGCATGAGGGGGATAACCAAAGATGTGGAACAATATGGGGAATGACACACTGAATGAGGGAACAGGGGTAAGGGATTATGGGGGAATCAAAATTCCTTTGTTCAGAGTATGACAGTAGGGCTGACCTAGAAACAAATGAAACTGACTCATGGGGGAGGGATCATAGCTATAATACCAGGAAGATAACTCCAAATGGGAAATACTGAGGGAAATAACTGGACTAGTGATATCTAGGGGATCCAAGGAAGACTCATCGTAGAATACTCTAAACAAAGGCGACCCAATGGGGGGAAGGTGCCATACTGTAATATCATATGTAGTGGCGCCTAAAGAAACCATTATGACACGATCTCATGGATTTTTAGTGAGAGCGAGAAAGTAAATACTCGATGGTGTTTTCATTTTTAGAGAGTTTGAAAACAGGAATAAGACTCCAGTGTAGTCTCTTTTTTGGATGTGGTCTCCTAAGCCTGAAAAAGGATAAAAGCGTACAAAGGAGAGATCTCCCAACCTTTGGGGAAGGAAGACTTCTTTATCGTTGTTAGTTCAACCAGGACGAAAAAGGTTAAACCTATACTTACTGGATGTTCATTCAAATACTTTCGCGAGCATGAATCAAACCAAGTTTTATCGGCAATATTTTCTTGATGAGAGGGCTGGAAAAGAGCTTAAAGACAACCCATAACGATCTTTTTCGTAAAGTACGGTCCCAATGCTCGAGAAAGCATAAAAGTATATAGAGGGAAACATTCCTAAATGGAAGGTGCTACGCTGATCCTTTTCTTATAATAGTCTAGATGGTCCAAAAAAGGAAATAAACGAGGCCACATAAACACCCTTTCAAATACTTTAACGAGCGTGCAAAGAATCAAGCGTGCTTAATAGAGCTTAGGAGTTAGAAAAGAGCTTAATAGAAACTTCATAATGGTCAATCAAGAAAGGGGGAAGTGTTCGATATATGGAAAGAGTTTATGTTGTGAACGTGGATGATAGGAATAAATGCAGAAAACTAATGGGGCCCCCATGCAGGATGATGGATGGCGGTCAAGATGGCCAACTGTGAAGTATGGATGGAGCGGAGGGCTCATGAACATGCCAATACATACAATGGGAGATTCACATGATGGCATGCAAATAAAGGTGGCTTCTAGGAAATGGACTAGAAAATCATTGTGAGAGAATGAGACAAGGGTCTCATAAAAAGAGAGAGGAAGGAAAACCGAATCCAGTGGTGCGAATGGTGTCTCAAACAGAATTCAGATGACTCTATGGTGCACGAAAGAAAACTAGACCCAATGGAGGCCTATTAATAGGGGGGAACCACATGACATGTGTCATTGTTACTGTTTAGTGCTAAGTTGGAGTGGAGGACCACCGATCTCAACTATTTTTTTCTTCCATTTCAATCGGTGTTGTTTCGATCTGTGATTTGTAGGTAAGACCTCTCATCGAACCCGAATTTTTCACTGGTTTAGGGCTTATGTCGGTCTCAAAGGGCTCGTGAGGCCGGGCTGTGCTATTCGGGGGAAAAGTTATGACCCAGGTCACTCATATTGGGTTGGAAGATGTGACCCATTCGCACTTGTCAGTGAGATAGGTGCGACCTAGGTCACACCTGTTCAACAGGTACGAGCGATCCCGTCGCTCCTCTTTGGGTTTTTTGAGTAACTTGGGTCACACAAAAAGGCTGAAGAGGGGAGACTCATCCTAGGATGATTTTTTTGCATGACTGGACCTGACATGGACTATGTGTATGTGCAGGATGCCACAAGTGAAATGGTGTGAGAGAGACATTGGTACCCTACGAGAGTAGGTATACGAGGATGGGGCGGGAGTGGACATGCTCCTCTAGTGTGGGATACTGAAGTGCTTCAATATCCAACTCATGCATTCATCCAAGTTGTTGCTGGAAAAGCTGGTGAGATTCTAGGATCGGGAGGCTGATTGTTTTATCATCCAGGAGGAGCAAATTTAGATCACACTCCTTGATATCTATTTTCTGATTGGGCTCCCTATGTTTGGTGTGATTGGTGACACTACACCAAAACTCACACACGGGATGTCACTAGAAGACCTCTGCGAGAGGCATTGCTATGCCTTTGTGATGGTGCACTCATCGTACATACTGGTGTGCGAAATCGAGAGTCTTATGACTTGGGCTATGGCGACTATGGTGCTATGGATACTGGGGTCATCAAGACCTCACAAGATATCAGGAGGTCAACTCCAGATTGTGAAACGTGTGCTAAGGGGAAGCTACTTTGGGTGGGCCCATATGTACCTGACACAGGTTTAGCATGTCCTGAACCATGTCAGTTCAGTGGGATGGGATTTTTATTTCCTCTCATTCTTAAGCTCATTATTCTTTGAGCGAATTCTGACACTATGACCGCACCTGGCAGTACGGGAGGGGTGACCTCGTGAGCCTCGCATGAGGAGGTGGAGTGAGATGATGATTAGGGAGGGAGGAGGCATAATGGGGAGGTTCTTCACCCGGGATCTTTTTGCATAGTGTGGGTAGCTACCAGTCCTTATAGAGGACTATCCATATGATGGCATGGATTACCGGGGAGATCTTGACATGCCTCAACCTCCAGGACATGCCTGGGGACCTAATGGTACATATACATTATGATTTATGTGGTTTCATTCATATATATTTTACTAGTTTAGTGGTAGACAGATTATGTATGTGATAGATACTGATGACATACTATGTGTATGTGCAGACATCGGACCACTCCCTCCAACAGGATATGAGAGGCGGAGGGGCAAAGTGGAGCGGTTAGATCCACCCGCTCATGGGTACAAGAGGTGTTGGAGTACTTTAGACTCACTTTGACTCGATATAGAGTGCTTACTAGACGTGGTCACTGATGATGGCTGGCAGTACCTTGATGACGATCTGATCACCGCATGCTACCATGATCCTCCATAGTGGATCCCCTTAATGAGGAGGATCATAGTCGTTGCTGAGTATGTCAGAGTAGTGGCACAGGGTGATGTGCCGATGGAGGAGGAGGAGGAGGACTTAGATGAGGAGGACATGGAACTAGAGTATCATGAGGAAGACTCTGACTCTGACTAGAAGCTAGTGATGTTGCCCTTGGTGTAGTGGTGCACTAGGAGTTTTTTATGATATGTATGCTCAACCAAGAAATCCTGTCGAGCTTCTTATTTTATACTAAACACTATGACATGATATGTATATGCACACAAATGCACTTTTTATGTGTTTTTTATGAGTCTTATTTTTATGATGATGCTTATATGGTGTATATGACATATGTGTGCATGACTATATGATGATGCATGATGTAGTTTTATTTCCTATATGCGATGATTTATGTGCCACTCTAGAATGTCATTGGAAATTTGGTTTGTTACATTATTGAGACTTCTAGGAACATGCATGAATGTAATGAGTTCAAAATATCTAATGAAATGTCTAGTGCATAGGAACTTTCTAAAGAGACAAGGATCATGTACTCGATAGCAGTTATCCAACTGGGAGACAAGCAATTGGGAGTCTAGGAAGACATCAAGGTGATGAATACCCAAGTGGAGGGCATCGACCAGGAGACCAATGACACTGTCATACTCAGCCTGGTTTTTGGTAGAAATGCCAACACACATTCATTCGATATGGATCAACTCATGTGATGGGGAATAAATGACCCACGCAGCTGAGGTGAGACTAGGAGACCATCTACTTTCTCCATAAACGAAAGCAATGTAGCGATGCGAGGTAGGATCCATCTGGAGAAACCAAGGAAACAAACTATGAGACTCATGATAAGAGTGGTGTAAAACAAAAAAGTAAAACTATGACACAAGTGTACTCATGGTGGGTGACTTCAGGCATAGAAACTTTTGAGGTAGATCTTGTTGCAAGGATTCTTCAAGAGATGGCCATCCGAGTCAGTGAGGATGTATGCCCCCTTGTCGAGGCACTAGTGGATGACATATGGTCCATACCACATGGAATCAAACTTTCCTTTTCATAAATTATTATTGGCTTGATTGTATACAAGGGCCAGCCCTCCTTCACTAAAGGTGCGAGCATGGACATGGGAGTCAAAATGGGACTTCGACCTAGTCTTGATTGCTTTGATCATTTAGAGGGAAGCACAACGGTCCTCATTGGTTCATTTGAGCATAAGTAGGATTTTTTCTAATTTCGACGGCAAGGAGGAGCGATGTAATCTCACACTCAATGGGAAGTACCGAATCCACACCATGGACCAAGTGAAATGGCATAAAATTGGTGGCGGCCTTCTTCGATGTCTGGTAGGACTAGAGGGTGGAAAAGAGAAAGTGATTCCAATTGGATTTATGTTTTTCCACCACTCATTGGATCATGGTTTTGAGGATCTTGTTGACAACCTCAACTTGTCCATTTCCCTGAGGATAATATGCAGAGGAGTACTAGTGTTCAAAATTCAACATGGAAGACAGGTCTATCGAAATGACGTCCTGAAAATGATAACCATGGTCTGAGACTATTGGTTGGGGGACAATGAAACATGTGATAACATGGTTAAAAAATAATCGTGCCGTGGTATCATCCTTACAATTGAATGTTGGCATGGCCTCAACCCATTTAGTGAAATAATCAATGAACATAATGATGTACTTATGACTGCTGACTGAGGTAGATTACAAGTCATGAAGTCAAATTCCCACCTACATAAGGGACTGACTGTGACAACAAGATATAACAGTGTAGGAGGTGTCCTTGATTTTGGGGCAAAGAGATGGCAATTGTGGCACTATTTGACTACATGGATTGAATCAACAAAGATGGTGGGTGAAAAATAACCAGCATAGAGGATCTTCTAGGTGGTGGCCAAACCAAAGAGGTGGCCTCCACAGGCTCCACTATGATACTCATTTAGTAATTTTTTAGCCTCATCATGGGTAAGGCAAAAAATGTAGTGGGGATTGATCCCTAGCTACGTACAAAAGAACCAACCTTAGATTGCTGTGATCGTAAGGAAGAGTTCAATGGAAAAGAAAACAACGAGCTAAACTAATAACATAAAGCAAATATTTTTAACATTTTAAACATATATTGACTAAACTAAACTGATGCAAATAAATAAAAACACACCTCTTTTTCCTGTAGAATGGGCCACCGCATCCATCCTCGGAAGTGGTTCCACAGCTCCGTGAGTTGGTTCTCCAGTGGTCTCCACGGACAGTTTTCAAATGGGGAATGGATCTAATATGGGTACAGAGAATGTCTCAATGTACACCATGGTAATGGTATGGTGACGGGAATGGTGGAAAGGGAGTATGTGAATACCTGAGAGCAAAAATGTCACAACGTACCCACAAATGAAAATGAGAAAAAAAGGTGTTTTGGGAGAACCCTTCACAATGTATTTATCTTATGGTCCCAGGGTGTTTTGACTTAAGGTGGTGACCCATGTTATTTTTTGACCCATGGTATTTTCCTGTGGTTTTCTTGCCCTTTCTCTCTTTTTAGGGTTTTTGACCCTTTTTGGGAGAGAATGAGGGTAAACCATGGTAAATAATGATGTTTTGGACCATTTTTTTGTGGAAATACAATTGTGAAGGCCAAAAGTAAGGGAAATATGGTAGGAATATGATGTATGTATATGGTTTAGACCATGTATATCTAGGTGAACACTTTTTAGTGTTAACAAGGTGTCATATCTTATGAAAATTGTAGCATTGATACTTTGAGTAATCCTTCTTCTTCTTCTGAAACTTCTTCTTTGAAGGTTTTTTATTACTCTTCTTGAAGTTTGATTTTTTTCTTCCTTTAGTATGGATGGATAGATCCTGATCATCCTATCCAAGTATAGATTCTCTGTTGGCTACTCTAGCCTCTTCTTGTATGCAATATTCCCATACTATGTCAAACTTCCTACTTTCTTTTCTGTCACACAGAGTTTGTATGAATGAGTCCCAAGGTCTAGTGACACCATTGTGAGAAATCATAACTTGTTCATCCTCATCAAGGGTGTCTCCAATAACACTTAGTTGTTCTCTGAACTGGGAGACCCTTGTGAAGTAATCTTGAATTGATTCTCCTTTACTCATCTTGGTGCCCTTCAGTTGAGCTCTAAGATTCATCTTCATGTTGATGTTCCTTCCCTCATACATTTTGGAAAGTGCATCATACATTTTCTTAGGTGTCTTCTTAGATGACACTTAAGGGATCAAGTGATCTTTGATAGAATCAACAATGATTCTCATTGCCTTGATTAGGTCTTGTTCATGCTTCTCCTTAGATTCATCTTATTTAGGTTCTGCAATCTCATCCTTGATGTATTTCTCAAGGCCATTCTCTTTCAGAATGAGACCAATCCTATACTTCCAATCTAGGAAGTTTTCTATGCTTTCTATCTTGTCCTCAAGCTTAGTGCTTGGGGCCATCATGTCCACTAGGTCACTAAAAAATGAAATTTCTCAAAATGGGAAGCCAACCTTACTAGGTAATGTGCTTGATTGAGGCGAGTTGGTTGGTCCAATTGTTTTCTATAAATCCCAAATATTCACCCTTGAAATCCTACTTGCAAGGCTGCAACTCTGCAAAATTTTTGGTTCTATTTTTCTGCAGTTTTCTGGTTCATGGCCAAAGTAGGGTTTGGATTTCCTGGAGATTCAACCACCCAAAAACTTTGATCCTTGGCTCAATAGATGCGCTCTAGGGAGGTGCAATGTTATACCAAAATCCTATCCCCATCATGTGATAAGACCTTTGACATACCTACTTGCCCTGAATCCTAGCTTCTGGAGTGAAGACTAAATGGTTTTTTATTAGTCTGTCATACAAATTCCTAGCACCGCGCATGTCCCTTTATATAGGAGTGGTACCCCTGCTTGCACCGCCTTTCATCAGTTGTCCACAAGTGGTGTCACTGCCCATTGCCCTTGGTCCATAGGTGGTTATTACCAGAACAGATATTTCATAGAAGGAGAAGTGCGGTACCCTGGGTAAAAAGGGAAAAAGAGAAGTTTCTCGAGGCTTCTAGATGATAAGCCTCGAGATATCCCTTATCCCTACTACTGTGGGTTGGTTGAGCTTGAGATACTTCATCTTAGGATCTTAGAGGCCACCTCACCCACTAATTTCTCAACCATATCTATGAATTAAAGCCCTATAAATATGAGCTCATAGCCATGGTTGAGAAGAGAATATTTGAAGGTATTGTTATGCTATTGGATTGATTCTTGGCCCAAGATCATTTGGAGAGAGCATAGAGAGCTAGAGTCAAAGCTTTTGGGGATGAAGAGTTGGTTTCATGGAGATGCATGTCAAAACTAAGGCTTGGTTGTAAAATTATTCATATTTCTAATGTAAGTTGATTTTCTGTCCCATATATATTGTTGATGTTTGATTTCAGATATATATTGCTAGATTCCTTAGTCACTGGCATAGATTAGTAGATCATATTCTAGTTGCTTTGATTCGTTTCGTGTTGAGCTTGATTGCTGGTACACAGGTGGACTATCAAAGCCTTGTATTCTAGATATCTACAGTGTCTAGGGAGAGTTATCAGCCTCTGTGATCTATTTGTTCTGGATCTGAACCATTCAGACCAGTGGAACACCTTACTATCCGCAGGAGGTGAAATATTCCAGCTAACAAATCTGGCTCTAGTCTATGGACATCATAATGGAGCTAAGTCACTAGATTTTATTGAAAGGGGGGCAACCTACCAACCTCTGGATATCATGTTCAATAGGAGCAGGTTTGAGAGCATAGTTTACCCTTTGGTTTCAAGCTCATTAAAAAATAAAACCACTCCTCAAGCATAGTTTACATTTTGGTTTCGAGCTTGCATAAAAATGAAATCATTCCTTTGAGAAAATTTCCCATTTTGTGTCAAGCTGGTTAAAAAATGAAACAGATTCCTTTGAGCAAAGTTCCCATTCTATGTCAAGCTTGTTAAAAAATGAAATGGATGCCCTCAAGCATAGTTTACCTTTTGGTTTCAAGCTTGCATAAAAATGAAACCATTCTTGAGCATAGTTCATTTTCTATTTCAATCTCGTTAAAAAATGAAGAAGGTTTCCTTAAGCATAGTTTACCTTTTGGTTTCAAGCTTGCAAAAAAATGAAACCATGTTCCAAGCATAGTTACCTTCTATTTCAAGCTTGTGTAAAAATGAAACAGATCCCCTTCCCTTGATACGAGTCTTCACTTTAGTATTAGAACTTGAACCTTCGCCTACCCGATTCTCGTTCTTCCTACCCGCCTTGTGAACATTTTGACATTAGTAACCAGGTTTTTAGGTTGGGTGTGGAAGAAGAATCGTCAGATGAAACAAAGCTTGGGGGCATGTCGAGCCGCTAGAAACCATGCTAGGGGTAGGATTCACTAGCAATCATGCTGGGGGTAGGATTCCAACCTCTGTATGTCATGTTAATGGGATTTTTCAAGCATAAGTTTACCTATTGGTTTCAAGCTTGTGTAAAAATGAAACCAATCCCTGAGCATTCTTTCAACTGATCTTCGAGCTCGTTAAAAACAGTAAGATGGTGTTGAGCTTACTTTTCATTTTTCGTGCTTTGGTTAAAACATGAAAAGTGGTTTGAGCTTAGCTTATTACTTTTTCATGCTTTGGATTCAAACATGAAAAGGTCTAATGGAGTTCTCTTTAAACCCTTTTCAGTACGAAAATATTGTCGAGCGATCTTGTCTTTTTCATGCTTGTTAAAGTATTTGAAGATTCGTCCATCCGACGGTAGGTTATCTCTTTCTCAGTTCGGATAGGACTATTTACGAGAAAGGAAAACTGCAGCCAATCATGACTATAAGAATTCTCTAAGGTATGATTTTACACTTTTTTGGGCCTTAGAGACTAAATCATATGAAAAAGGACCCCCATGGAGTCTTCTTCTGTATTTGTTCAGACTCTATAAACATGAATGATACTGAGTTTTCTTTTAGTGGACTCGTTAAATTAAACATTGAGAGACCCATTTTGGGAACGAGTCCCTCGTCTCTCAGGTTCGTAAAACATATGAGACTGGACTTGTCTTCTGATAAGCTATATTGAGTGTTTGTTACCCTCTTTGAAATCGTAAAACTGAAAAGAGGCACTCATCAATCATGATGGGGGAAATGGGAAGGGAATTATTTTGCAAATAATGGCAGTTGTTTGTCGTTACCTTTGAACATGGCACTTGTCTGCACAATCATGTCAGTCAATTGGGTATTCAGCTGATCTCCGTGACGATCCACTTTCATGAGTCATGCCAATCCTTTGAGTCTTTCAAAAGAATGCATTGTCCACTGTCGCATTATGTATCTGTCCTGTCTAGTCATGCTTCCAAGTCATTTTGTCATGTCACCTGATGTTCAAAGGGGATATGAAGAAGTTTTACCTCTGCATTCTGCACAGTCTTTGTGTTAGTATATTTGAGTCAATCATATGGTTACTAACATTCACATCATTCTAGAACTATGTTCCAAGTTTTGTGTCGTCGATGTGGGACTCATCATGGCCCTCCTTCGATGAGACTATTCCTGTCGACAGCATCTCATCATCTGGGAAATAGTCTTAGAAACAATATTTAGTACCTTGAGATCTGTATGCCTTAATTACAGATTCTCTCGATCTCGACATAGGTTCTCATCATTGACCTTTGATCTATAGAATCGACTAGGTGTTCGACATTAGGATATCTATTCGCACTCAGTAGATTGTACTAGGGTACCTTGGTAATCATTGACATTAATGGTGATCTCCCTTGCACTTGTTAATGGTTCACATCATTGGCCGGTAATCAAGTGGTTTCTACCATGTTCGACTTCATATCATTGTAATCACATGGATAGAATCGTACTTTGTGGAAGACGATATGAAGACCCTAGGCATTTTTTTAAAAGCGCTCATTGATTTTTCCCTAGGTTGCGATGGATTTTTGTATATCTAGCATGGATCCAATTTTGTATGGTCATGGCTATGCTCAAATTTGTGTCTTTATGACATAGATATACGTTGTATGTCTGGTAGCTATGTCCAAGTTTGAGTCCTCTATCACATGGATCTACGCTGTATTCTAGAAGCCATGCTTGTTTATTCCACTCATGGATCTTCCTTGTATTAATCTGTAGCTATGAGTTTGGTTACTTGTGTCTATGAGTCAACATACTGATGTACTACAGATGCCTACTTGACTACATGCTCCGATCAAGCCAACATTTTCATCTCCTAGCAATGACTTGTTGTCAAAGCTCTTGTTTATCGTATCAAACTAAGACTCATGCTTTGGGGGGCATCCTGTTATACCAAAATCCTATCACCATCATGTGATAAGAATTTTAACATACCTACTTGCCCTAAATCCCAGCTTCTTGAGTGAATATTAAATGGTTTTTTATTAGTCTCTCATACAAATTCCTAGCACTATGCATGCCCCTTTATCCAGGAGCAGTACCCTTTCTTGCATCGCCTTTCATCGGTTATCCACAAGTGGTGCCACTGCCCATTGCCCTTGGTCCATAGGCAGTTATTACCAGAACCGCTATGTCATAGAAGGAGAAGCGCGGTACCCTGGGTAAAAAGGGAAAAAGAGAAGTTTCTCGAGGCTTCTAGATGATAAGCCTCGAGATATCCTTATCCCTACTACTGTGGGTTGGTTGAGCTTGAGATCCCTCATCCTAGGATCTTAGAGGCCACCTCACCCACTAATTTCTCAACCATCTCTATCCATTAAATCCCTATAAATATGAGCTCATAGCCATGGTTGAGAAGAGAACATTTGAAGGTATTGTTATGCTGTTGGATTGATTATTGGCCCAAGATCATATGGAGAGAGCATAGAGAGCTAGAGTTGGAGATTTTGGGGATGAAGAGATGGTTTCATGGAGATGCATGTCAACACTAAGGCTTGGTTGTGAACTTCTTCATATTTCTAATGCAAGTTGATTTTCTGTCCCATATATATTGTTGATGTTTGATTTCAGGTATATATTGCTAGATTCCTTAATCACTAGCATAGATTAGTAGATCATATTCTGGTTGCTTTGATTCATTTCGTGTTGAGCTTGATTGCAGGTACACATGTGGACTATCAAAGCCTTGTATTCCAAATATCTACAGCATCTAGGGAGAGTTATAAGCCTCTGTGATCTATTTGTTCTGGATCTGAACCATTCAATCCAGTGGAACACCTTGCTGTTCGTAGGAGGTGAAATATTCCAGCTAACATGCAACTTTCTATTCAAGCAAATATTCCAAATTCCAAATTTTGTAGAAACCCTAATTTATTCTGGAGAGGGAGAAGAGAGCATTTCACCTTATGGAACCTATCTTATTCAGGTTAGCTTTGATACCATGTTTAGATTTCATATGCTAGACTAGATATCATTAGTGTTCAATTCAATTTCATACCAGTAACATATGTAGAATCATTGAAAGAAACACACTCACAAGATAGACACAATATTTATCTTGGGAAACCCTCAAGGGGAAGAAAACCCAACAAAACTTCCTCTGTATAATATATATAATATAAAGCACCAAAATATGTATTCCCCTCCTTTATGATCTATCTTTCTCTCTCTCCTATATGATGCTCAAGTGAGTGAGTCTGTGTCTAAATAAGAATCACAACTCTCCTATTTATACACATTGAGCCAACTGAATATTACCCTAAACAAGTCGACCCCACTAAACTGTTTGGGATGAATTCACATAGGAAGACTCAAAAAAATTATTTATATTGTTCATTAGGGTACTAATGAGCCAACTTACAATGGAGGCTTTACCTCATGACTCTATGATGACCAATTACAATAGTAACACCTAGACAGAGGAATAATAACATCTCCGTTGGCTTACATCAGTAAAATACATTTATAATATCCTTTGAAGTTACAATATTTCAACATATATCAATTGTGAATAATGGTAAATGGAAGTCAATCAACATAAGTAACCTTTGACTTAATCCAAAAAGACAACCCTACATGGAGTGCTCCATTAAACAAGGATTACAAGTGTCACACTAGGTTTATCTAACCCCCAGGATGATGCACCCTCCAAGAATGAAGCCCCTCCTCCAATATGGTGCACTATACAACAAGTTGTTAAGCTAATACTCCCTCTTATGTGTTCGCTCATTCTCTAAGGGTCATCATCCAAGGCCCTCCTCCTCTAGTTGTATGCCACGTGTCCTCTTTTTTCAGACACTTCTTAACATGTATTCCAAGGTAATTACTTGCTCCAATGTTTCTCATCAACTATGTCTAAGTACACAATCAACTTATGATGAAGTATGCCCCTCAACCCAAGTGTCTTTAAGTCAAGCATCCAACCTTTAAGGTGTATGTCACTTGCTCCCATTATTTCAAGGAGATGTGTCCTCATCCAAGTGCATGATGTTCTTTCTCTTAGGTAGGTACCTCTCCTAATCAAATAACCATTTTCTCCACACCGAATATGATAAAAACCTCTTAGGAAAGTATGATATGCTATCATTCTATCCGAAGTCAAGCATCCACTTCCACTGAGCCATCCATGTCCATTAAGCATCAACATGGGAATCAAAGATATAACACTCTCCTATCTAGGTGAAAATACTTTTGGGTTAATCTCAAAAGCTAGCAATAATTAAGTGTGATGTATTTAAATACCTCCTCAAGTTCCAATGTTTCACTATTTGTCATGAAGAGAAGCAAAGGATGTAATGTCACTACTATCGATAACGACAAAGACAAAGTGTACAAGAGTATGCCATAGAGTTTAACAAGAAACACATTCAATGGGAATAATTCCAAATAACCTTGACATGGAAATCACACCTAACTAGACTTCACAATCACATATGAAGACCAGTTATGCTATTCAATCCCAAGTTGATAGATGATCCCTATGGTCCCATCTTGGAGATTCTAATAAAATAAAAAATATTAAGGGAAACAACAAAATAAGAACATTGTTAAAATTACATCAATGGAAGGACACTAACAACAATTGTGACCATTGTAACATTGATGTTCACACTAAAAAATAACTACTTCCAAAGCATTGAATCCCAAGAAGAAAAAGTAGGAGTAGGACAAGAAGCAAAATCTATGGTGGAAGTTGCGAAGGAGATAGAAAACAAGTACAACTCATACGTTAAACAAAGATTTTTGAAGTTGTAGTTAATAGAATTTGAAGGGGACCATTAACCTGTTAGTAGAGAGGTGTGATCTATCAAATACCATTTATTGTACAAAACTCGAGAAAGTGGTCAAGTCCTAAGGTAGAATGTTTGATCAAATAAGGGTAATTGAACCCTTGAAGGAACATATCAACAAAGCAATGTCATTCTGTTCATTGAGAACTAAATTTAGAGAGAATTCATGATGAAATCAACTTAAGATCCCTCTAATGTTGGTATCAAAATGTTCATTGATTATGGTCCAAGATCCCCATTGGTGTGAACATAAAATCCCTTTTAATAATGGTCTCATATCCCATCAACGTAAATGTAGTATTTTAGGTTAATATATGATAAAATTGTTGTCAATATCAACCTAAGGTCCTTATCAACATCATTGCAACAAGTAGGTTGATCATGTTCGAGTGAACAAATGTATGAAACAAGAACCATATATCTATAAATTTTGCATGATTTACTATTTAAGTATAGGGATTCCAAGAAGTGGCTTGTTTGTTCTACATAATTTGATAAACACATGTACACTTCCCTTTAGACACACAATATCACATACAAATAATTTAATTGCTCATCAATGGGTTTCATTCCATTGGATTAAACAATAGTTCCACAAAAATTAAAGTTCAATTGTAATTCACCTAAGTAACAATCACATTTTATTTTGTTTTCGCTATAGAATCTAACTCTGTTGCAACTTTTTTAATATTAAAATATCTAAGGTATTTTATCTCAACAAAGGGTTTTCTCCTTTTATAAATATTGTCTCTATATAATCAATGTTATTGTTAAGTTTTTTGTATGTAATGTCCCTTTTTGAATTTTTATTAAATGACCATTTTTTTCATTTTTTCCTTTATTTCGACCTTTGACTAGTTTTGATGTCTAGGTCTCCAAATTGGCCCAAATGATCCCAAATATTATCAAAGTGTGTATGAATGATATTAATACTTAATTATAATTTATATATTATTTATAAACCTCTTATCACTACTTCAAACTACTTTTATAGTATGATCAAAGTAGGAGTCTTTACTAGCAATTTGGGTTCCAATTCCCCCCTAGGTAAATGCTGGAAATGGATTCTCAAATTATCTGAACCCTTAGAGTCATGGGATGTGTAAGGGGAATTATTAGAGTCTCATATGCATCATGGTTCATTTTATACGGGCTTTTATGACTCTTTCCAAAACAACACCCAAATCACAATTTCGACCCTTAGGGAAAATGCACCAAATCTTCTCCCAATGCAATAAAAATGAGTAAAATGGTTTCCAATGATTAAGTACTGAAAATTATAATTGAAATACACATTAATTAAATTCCACTAATCATACATTTATTAGAGATAAATTCTTCCATTCGAAATAATAAGCATTACCATGGCATATATCAAAATAGAGTGGAAATGGTCATTGTTTGCTATTTAAAAGTAATTTTGACATAAAACTCTTGGGTATTTAGAATTGAAACTTTTTGAGAATGAATAAAAGAGAATTTTTAACTTATTAAAATTATAATATATCAGAAATATCTCTCCCAAAGATTACACAATCTCACCCAAGGCACAATCCCTCCATGAGCATGAATATGCAAAGAAAACTGGAAATGTTTGAGAGGAAGTGCTGCAATATAAGAACCCATGGGATTCCATAAAAATCCACATGAAATTATAAATCCATTAAATCTCCTTGAAATACCTTATTTTACTCTCCAAACAACAACTTGGATGGGAATCATTCACCCTTGAAATTGGCTAAGGCAAGCAAACTAGTCATCCACTAGCTCTCACAATTCACAAATGATAAAAAGCCATTATCTTGGTTTCTTACTGTATTTTATAAACATCATTAGCCTTAAAAGGTTCCCAATCCATCCAAAAACTCAATCCAATTCGAATTAGGGTGTGTGCTCATGATTTTCCATGTGTCCTCCCTTTCCTAGCCTTCCACCTTCCCCAAATTCGAGTTGGAGCCCATTGAGCTTCCCCAAATACATGAGAGATATATTGGATGCTATATTTATATCTGACATATCATATATGTCATATTTCATCCTTCATATCTGATTTGTGTCATAGGTGTCATAGCATCTTCATCATTGTTGTCATAGAGCTAGGGAATCTAGTCCAAGTGTCTCACTAGCTCCAAAATGACTCTTCCTCTCCCATGTAAGTTATATTTCTTCCCAAATTAGACCTATGATGTATATGGGAAAGTTTATTAGCATTATAAATCATCCAATAACCTTTATACTTCCCATAGATTCAAAATTGCAAGAGAAGGATGCCATGTGGCACCAAATGTCTAACTTGTGTGGGCCCCATAGTCTCCATATGTATCCATGCTCCTCTGCCACTTCAATATTCTATTGTATTTATTTAATAAGCTACATTATAAAATATTTATCTCATTCTAATGTTTGAACATAATTTTTTTATCTCTCTTATTAAAATTCCAAATATATCCATCCAACCTAGGGAACTAGTAGGATTGATGGAATTGTCCTGCTATGCAATTATTTGAATGGGGACATTACAGTACTCCCCACCCAAGATTTATTGTCCTCAAGAAATTTTAGATTTGGATGCTGAAAAATATTCTCCTCTTCCCATGTGGAATATTCACTTGGCAGATCCTTTCATTGTACTAAGTATTCTTTGATAGTTTTGCTTCTCAATCTCCTTTCCCTTGTCTTCAAAATATTTTTTTGGAACAAGTGTGAGCTGAAATTCATCATCCAAGGGAGGAAGTATTTATGAAGTGACAATTTTCTGACCAAGAGTTTTTTTTCAGACAAGAAACATGGAATACAATATGGATTTTACTCCCTTCTAGAAGTTCCAACTCATTTGCTACTTCCCCAATCTTCCGAACTACCTTGTATGGGCCACAGTATCTTGGTTTTAGCTTTTCTGCCCCATTTTTTTTTAGAGATTTTTGTTTGTATGGATGAAACCTAAAATATACTAAATAATTAACCTGAAATTTTCTTTCTTCTCTATGTCTATCTGCATATTGTTTTTGCTGATTTTGGGCAACCTGCAAATTGTCTTTCAAAAGCTTTAAAATTTCTTGGCTCTCTTCCATCCAATATTTAGATTTTGGAGCTCTAATATCACCAAATATCATATCAACAAAGGTAATTTCATCATAACCATATAATACTTTGAAATTATACATCCCTATTAACATATGAAAAGTGGTGTTCAAGCAAAACTCACCTAAGTGTAGCCATTTTGTTCATGCTTTTTGCTGCTCTCCCACATAGTTTCTTAGGTACCCTTCCAACCATTGGTTCACCCTCTCTATTTTTCCATCAGTTTGTGGATGATATATTGTTATTGGAGTCAACTAAGTGCCAACCAATCTAAAAATTTCCTTCCAAAAATCACCCATGAATCTACTATCTCTATCACTTACAATGCTCTTGGGGAGCCCATGCAATCTAAAGATTTCTTTGAAAAAATATCGGCCACTTGTGCAGAAATGAAATATGATGTAACAACAAATAAATGATCAAATTTTTTCAATCTATCCACTACCACATACATGCAATCCTTACCCAAATATTTGGGCAACCCGGTGATGAAGTCCATTGAGATACTGTCCCATTTTTGCTCTAGAATGGGAAATTGTTGAAATAAATCAGCTGGGCATGTAAGTTCTATTTTTTTTTGCTGAAATAGATTAAATTAATTCACATATTTCTGGACATATTCCTTCAGCCCCTTCCAAAATAATATTTTCCTCAATTGCCTATAAGTTTTGAAGATCCCTGGATGACCAGCTAGTGGGGAATCATGTGCTTCTTGCAAATTTTTTTACTTGAGCTTTGAATATTGAACCAAATAAATTATTCCCTTATAATATATCATTACATTCACAATAATATATTTATAATCCCCCTTTATTCCATCTAACACATCACAAGCAAATTTATCTTTGGAATATTCAACTAGTAACATATTTTCCCAATCTTTAGCAATGTCCATGAGAGAAAAAGAAGGTCTTTGAGATAATGCATCTTATACAATGTTATTCTTCCATTTCACATATTCAATATAAAAATAATAATCTTTAATCTTTCTTACCCACTTCTGGTGCCTTTCATTTAGATCCTTTTTGGTGAGGAAGTGCCTTAGGCTATTGCGGTTAGTTTTCACCACAAACTTGTTTCTTACCAAGTATTGCCGAAACTTGGCCAATGCATGCATGATGGCCAAAATTTATTTCTCATATATGGATTATATTTTTTCATTAGGATGCAACTTTTTTCTCTCAAAGGCTATAGGGTGTTGGCTTTGCTTTAGGACAACCCCTATTCCTCCACATGAAGCAACGCATTCAATAACAAAAGGCTTAGAAAAATCAGGTAATGCAAGTATGGGACAACTAATCATTACCTATTTCATTTTTTGGAAGGACTTTTCATCCTTTTCATCCCACTCGAAAGCATCCTTCTTATTCAAATCAGTGAGTGGAGAAGTCAAATTGGAGAACCCTTTCACAAACTTTCTATAATAGGTGCATATTCCAATGAAACCTCTTAATTCAGTGATGTTCTTTGGTGATGGCCATTATAAGATAGCCATGATTTTTTCCATGTTTAATTTAACTCCTTCTTGCTCAATAATTTTCCCAATATATAATAGTTCATTCATCTCAAATTCACATTTAGACATCTTAGCAAACAAGGACCGTTCTTGCAAAGTTCTCAACAGAATTTCTAGATGATGCAAATTCTCTTCTCAAGTTTTACTGTAAATGATAATATCATCAAAGAAGATAAAAAAAAACCTTCTAATATGCTTGCAAAATATTCTATTCATGCATGCTTTAAATGTGGCTAGAGAATTGGTTAATCCAAATGGCATAACAACAAACTCAAAGTGACCATAATGACATCGAAAAGAAATCTTTTGCACATCTCCTTCCTTAATTTGAATTTGGTGATAACCTGATCTAAGGTCAATTTTGGAGAAATATTTGGATCCAAACAGCTCATCCATGAGCTCATAAATCATAGGAACATGATACCTATTCTTTATGGTCTTCTTTTTCAAATCTCTAAAATAGATACACATCCTCAAGGTTCCATTTTTTTTTTTACCAATACTACTGAAGAAGCATAAGGGCTAGAGATGGGTCTAATGAGTGCCAACTCTAAGAGTTTTTGTATGGCCTTCTCAATATCATCTATGAATTTCTTGGGATGTCTATAAGGTGGTATCTAAATGGGTGGAGTACCCTCCTCCAAAACAATGTTGTGCTCAACCCCCCCATCAGGTGGTCTACCATGTGGAAGATCTCAAAAACATTTTTCATACTTTTTCAATAGTTTCTCTATCTCCTTTGGTGTTTAAAAATATTTATGTTTGGATTCGGATATGTGATATGAAATTCAGTATCCCATTCTATGTCCCCATTCCTCAATATAGATCTCATACTATTGCAAGTCACTACTTGATTTGGGTAAGTGTGCTTCCTTCTCACAACCCTTAGTACACCTTTCGAATCTTGAAATTTCATCTCATGAATTTGATAGTTTAATGTATCCTCCCCTATATAATACAACCATTGCACTCCTAAAACCACATTATTATCAGCAACATCAAACACATAAAAAATATCAACAAAAATATAGTTACCTACTGTGACTTGTAGCTTTGGAACCCATGTTTTGCACTGCATTGTGTTGTGCTCGGGAATGACAACTATGAAGCCATCAAATGGTTCACTAGGTATCTTCCTTTTCTCCACCATATCTCCATCAATGAAGTTATGTGTGGATCCTCCATCTACCAAAACTGAAGCTCTTTGTCCTAATACCACACCCTTGCATCAAATAGTGTGATAGCGAGGCATTGCTGAAAGTACTGCCATTCTTGCTTTGTCCAGTGAAGGCTGATTTTATTCTTATCTTTCTTCCTCAACTGTTGTATCACATGCTTCCTCCTTATATAGATTGTTTCCTTCTTCATCCATACCCCCTTCATACTCATTATCTAAAAATACTTCTATGTATTGAGCTTTTCCCTTAGTGCATTTATGCCCTGGTGTCCATGGTTGAAAGCATCTGAAGCACAATTTTTTTCTTCGAAGTTCATCCCTGTTTAGTCCTTCTTTATTATTATTTTCAATTGAATCTTTACAAATTCTTCTTATCAATTGCATATATTTTCCAAGGCTTCTTTTCAAATCTGAATTTAGGCTTAGGAGGAAATCTTGTTCTTGGAAGCACATTTTGGAGATCTCTAGTCAAGCTCATTGCATCTTTTAATGTAGTGGGATTGTGAGATTTGACCAAAAATTTTATGGGTTCAGCCAAAAATTCAGCGAATATAAATACTAACCTTCCCATAGAGACACCAACCACCTTTACCAATAATTTTTGAAATTCCATCATATAATCAGTCGGGGTCCCAACTTGCTTCAATTGTGCTAGTTCTTTGAAAGACAATTCTAGATATTTTTTCTCAAATATCTCCAGTACCTTGTCAATAAATTCTCCATATGTGTTAACCTGATGATGAACCAAATTTTTCAGGCCATGGAACCACCATTCATTGGAATCTCCTTCCAAGTGAAATATGGCCATTTTTAAGGCATCTTCTTCAACCATTGGATTCAACTGAAAATACACATCTATTTTTTGCACCCAAGTGTTAGCAAAACTTTGAGAGGAACCATCAAAAGTAGGGAGTGTAAATTTACTAATGGCACAATTTAAGTCTTTGTTTTTGTATAGAGACTTATTACCTTCCTTCTTTTTGATTTTTTTTGCAGCAAGAAAGTACTGATCAAATGGTACACTTCTTTTACAATATTCATCCAATTTATCCCATTATTTTGCCATTGTAGCAAGTTCAAGTTGAATGTTAGGATATTATTTGGGTATAATAAATTTAGGTGCAGTAGGAATTGGTGTCTTCTGAAATTCATGGGGTCTATTATGAGGTCCCGTTGTTGAGAAAATATGCTCACTCATTGTCTTCTTTTCTTCTGATTGTGAGCTACTGCTATCTCCTATTACTCCTAATTTGCTTCCGAATTGTCTAACCAACAATTCAAACCCTTTCATAATCTTCTGGTTCATGTTATTGATTATTTAATAAAAGAGATGTTGTATGAGTTTAATATATTCTACCTTCTCAGTATCAGTGTATCCCTTCCCCTCGTTAGTCATAATTTAAACAGAATGTACCTCTTCTTCTACTACTTCTTGTTCTCCAACAAAAACACCTTCAATTTCAGTATCTAAGGGTGGTGGATTATTTATTTGAATCCTTGTTAATACCATTAGGTTCCAATACCATGCTATTATACCACTTTTAATGTCCCTTTTTGAATTTTTATTAAATGACCAATTTTTTCCCTTTTTGCCTTATTTCGACCTTTGACTAGTTTTGATGTCTAGGTCTCCAAATTGGCCCAAATGTTCCCAAATATTATCAGAGTGTGTATGAATTATATTAATACTTAAATATAATTTTCAAATATTATTTATAACCCTGCAATCAATTCTTCAAACTAGTTTTATATTCTGATCAAAGTAGTAGTCTTTACTAGCAATTTGGGGTTCCAATTCCTCCTCGGGTAAATGATGGAAAATGATCCCAACCCCATTTGAGTTTATGAAAAGAGGCAAGGGATGTGTAGGGGAAATTTTTAGATTCTCATATTCATCATGGTTTAGTTTATACAGTCTTTTATGACTCTTTCCAAAACAACACCCAAAACACAGTTTCGACCCTTGGGGAAAATGCACCAAATCTTCTCCCAATGCAATAAAAATGAGTAAAATGGCTTCCAATGCTTAAGTACTGAACATGAAACTTGAAATAAACATTAATTACAATCAATTCATCATAAATTTATCATATATACATTCCTCCATTTGAAATAATAAGCATTACCATGGCATATATCAAAATAGAGTGGAAATGGTCATTGTTTGCTCATTAAAAGTCATTTTGACATACAACCCTTGGGTATTTCGACTTGAAAATTTATGAGAATGAAAAAAATAGAATATTTAAATGATTAAAATCATAAATATATCATTAATATCTCTCCCAAATATTACAAGAGCTCACCCAAGACGCAATCCCTCCATAAGCATGAATATGCAAAGAAAATTGGAAATGGTTGAGAGGAAGTGCTGCAATAGAATAAACCATGATATGACCTATATTTTCCACATGAAATTAAAACTCAATTAAATCTCCTTGAAATAATTGAGTTTCCTCTCCAAACACCAACTTGGATGGGAATCTTTCACCCTCGAAATTGGCTAAGGCAAGAAAACTAGTCATCCACTAGCTCTCACAATTCACAAATGACAATTTTTAAAATGATAAAAATCCATTCTCTTGTTTTATTCTTGTATTTTATAAACATACTTAGACTTCTAAGGTTCCCAATCCATCCATAAACTCAATCCAATTTGAATTAGGGTGTGTGCTCATGATTTTCCATGTGTCCTCCCTTTCCTAGCCTTCCACCTTCCCCAAATTGGAGTTGGAGCCCATTGAGATTCCCCAAATCCATGAGAGATTTATTGGATGCTATATTTTGACCTGAAATGTCATATTTCAGCCTTAATATCTGATTTGTGTCATAGGTGTCATATCATCTTCATCATTGTTTTCATAGAGCTAGGGAGTCCAGTCCAAGTGTCTCACTAGATCCAAAATGACTCTTCCTCTCCCATGTAAGTTACATTTCATCCAAAATTAGACCTATGATGTATATGGACAAGTGTATTAGACTTATAACTCATCCAAGAACCTTTATTATTCCCATGGATTCAAAATTGCAAGAGGAGGATGCCATGTGGCACCAAATTTCTAGCTTCTGTGAGCCCCATAATCTCCATGCTCCATTGCCACTTCAATTTTCTCTTGTATTTATTTAATAAGATAGATTATTAAATATTTATCCCATTCTAATGTATTAACATCATTGATTATATCCCTTATTAAAATTCCATATGTATCCATCCAACCTAGGGAACTAGTAGGATTGATGGAATTGTCCTGCTATGCAATTATTTGAATGGGGACATTACATTGTAGATATATAATAGTGCATGTTAACATATCACTTATGCACTAGTAAAATAACATAGTATACTTGACACAACAATTAAACACTGTTGTCCTCCTGGCGTCTCTTTAACCCTGGTTCATTCCCTTCTCTCTTGCATACAAGAAAGCCCAAGATATCAGCTTGACAGAGCAAAGATGAGTCAGCAGCACGTACAATGTAGGTGAAGTCTCACCCGAGATATATTTCTATGGGTAACTGCCAGAACTAGGTTTCTACAGTTGAGTGGGGGATTTTCTTATCCTTTTTCCAAGGTGCTCGACCGAAGCTTGTGGATGGATTATTTATTCTTAGTATGCATAGTTATATTGCGACACATTTCTTCCTTTGCAGAGAATATACCAATAAGTCCAGTGAGACATAGACACATTCAACTTATAAAAGTATGACTGATATACATGAACTCATTCATAAGAAAATACATAAGTATTAATTCACAACAACATATACACATGCAACTTAAACATATTCAACATTCACATATAACACATAATCTAACATTGAAACCCATCTGGGAAAAACCACAAAGGTGCTCTTCATCTGGCATAAGAAATATATGGCACCTTTGGTCTACGCAATAAGCTATAGAATTTGTTCTAAATATTCCTTTCTTATATATACATATTTGTCTCTCCTCTCATTCTCTCTTATCTTCTATCATTGGTCTTCTTATACTTGAGTCTACTACTGATCAACACACATCGTGGATCGACTCAGTATCTTCTACAATTCTGTGAACTCAGCTACAGATTCTTGACTCAATGCACTTAGCAAAAAATAACAAAGATACTTACAACAATAACCAGAAGCTAACATAGAATCCAAAGGCTAAAGAGCTAACCCACATATAGCTTGGGTTCCTCCTTTTATAGACTCTTTACGTGTCATTTTCTCATCTAACTTTCTACACTTAGCCCACATGTTGTCTTTCCTATTCTAGCGACACCTGATAGAATGCACTAATGATTTGTCTAACAAAGACACCTTCATGCATGTGACTTCTTCCGACTCTATCCAACCTCGTACCCACAATCTTTATGAACTATCTCTTTCTAATTGTTGTGTTATTGCACACCTTTTGACATGGCTCCACTCTGTCGAATTATTTCTCTATTGCATGCTTTCCTTTTATCATGGATTTTATTCTCTTATGGATTCTTCTTCTATCATGTCTTCTCTTCTTTCGTGACTTCTTTTTTTAACCCCTTCCTCTTTATCTACCTCTGTCACACCTTATTTTCCTTCTTTTCCTTCATTTTATCTTCCTTCCTTCTTTCTGTCGTTGCTTCTGTCACAATTCCTTTCTCTTCTTTTTCCTTAGCTCTTTTCATACTTAAGAAGAATTCTAACTAAATTCTTCTTACCTTTTCGTAGGCCTAATAGGCCCCCAACAATCACCTATGGCTCGTACCATCAAATCTTATTCCTCCATTTGTGCACTTATGTCGACTTTGGTTTGAAAATATTCTAATATTTTCATTACTCTATCTGGTTCCTATCGCACTTCTTCCTCTGTCTTCTTCAGTTGCTCCACAAGGTCGAAACTGATATGTTATGACACTACCTTTTCTGTTGACTATACTACTTTTCATACCTTCTAATGTACATGCTAAATGGTTCCTGTAACTCTTTCAGTTTCAACCTGTAGTTCTTCAACCTTATCTACGCGTTGTTTTTGTTGCATGCGCAACACTGTGATCTGTTGTTGCAATTTTTTCATCTTTGTTTCCTTAGCCATTTTTTCTGCTAAGGGAAATTTTTTCAGTGCACTATTCATCTAGTTCACGTCTACTTCAAATGTGCACATATAACCGTTGAATTTCTCTAACTCTACATCATTTATGAGCACTTCCTAAGCCTGAGAGACTTGGTTGACAAATTTAACACAAATATTTTGCCTCTTCAATTTTTTGCGTAGCTTCCATTGCTTCTTTCCTTCATTCTACCAACACCTCAGTGGGTGTTCTTATTCTTACCTGCGCCTCCAATTCTGCAACTTTATTTCGAAGTTCTTCTACTATTTTTCCCACTCAAGTGATCTTTAATTTTGACACCATTTCATCTATTATTCCTTCCTCTGCAAATGTACAAGCAAGGGCTATTGCCTTGTCAAGCCTATGGTGATTTTCTTCCCATGTATTTGTCTTCTGCTCAGCCTCTTGTATGACTAGTTTCATCTTCTTAACACTTTTGTTTATGAAATTCACTTACTTAACTAGTGCACCTTATTGCACTTTTATCTCCACAACTGCAGCACTTTGCATTACATACACATCAGCCATTTCCATTAACAAGAAATATATTGTTATCTGGACTATGCTCTTGGGGACATCATTAAACTCTGGAGTTCCTATATCGAGAACTCCTCCTGACACCTGCATTCTTATTGGTAGAACTGGAACTGTTATTCCATTTGGTTGCACATGGATCTTATGACTCAATGCTTGGGGATGGATAGTCTACAACAATTTTAACATCTTTCATAGCCTTACACAAAAAATTGAGTAAATCGGTAACCATACATGTAAGCTCTGTCTGTCGCTCCTTTATGGTTTTGAAGCTTGTCTGCACAACTTCATCTATTGCCTCAATCCTAAGTTGCAAGTCATCACTATCCAGGATGATGTTATTTGCACTTCTATCAGCTTTACTCTTCTTCTTCCTCCTGGAATTTGCCTCTTCCATCTTAGAGTCTTTTCTTTTATTTTACATCTCATGGTTTGTTAGAGTTAAACTATAATGACTATGTGTTAGGTATAAATCGTCCTACATATTTTATTCTTCATTTTTCATCGTTTGGTGGTGGTGGATCCTCTTGTCACAATTCTTCTTCTTTTGTTGCTAGTTGATCTTCTGGCACCGGGATGCACCATTATTCAAGCCATTCCTCAAATTTTTTTCCAACCTCTTCCTATGATATTATGAATGGTGTCACCAACCACTGGTGATGTGGGTCCTGATGTGGCTTCATTTTGACATTGTGCGCACCATTTTTGAATCTAACAACTTGAAAAAACCATTGAACGGTTTGGTCATCCAGCCTGTACTGGTTCCTTACATGGTGCCTTATAGCCTCCCCATGCATAAATAATTCAATGTTATTTTTTGTCTATTGTGCATTCCTATTCTTGTCGAAGCAAAGGTTTTGTTATTGTGCTCCTCTGCAGTGCATCGACAGATCTACCCCTTGGTAGTTCAGTGGGTCAGACCATGCACTGAATGAAATTAATATTAGTAACTAGGAGTAGTGAAATGGATTACCCTCCTCCTACGATTGAATGACATCTTGCAACAGTTCATTCAACAAGAACTATGACTAGTTGATTTGAACTCCCTCCACACAGAGTTCATCCAACACAATCGCTCTCATAGTGCATTGGTTTGAGAACATCTTGCATAGTAACTTCGAGGACAATACCTTTGCACCAAAGAGAATGGTATAATCATTAATGGAGGCTATCAAAATTCCTCTGTTATATCTCGTTACGCTGTATTTCTCCTTCATCCATGAAACTATCGGTGCTTCTTGATCCTTCCTTAGAAGTGGCGTTGGGTCCATTACTACAAATGGTAGGCCTATGATGACTGCGATAAGTTCAACATATACATATATAGGATTTTCTAGCCATAGGAAACCACCGTGAAAGAATACTGACAATTTATCAACATAGGTGTTTATTGGTATGCTGCGGCTAAAATGCAACATATATAGCAATGACAGTATGCCAAACTGATCTAGTCCTCTATCCCACTCCTTTGCGACAAATCACTTCGGTGCATCTGGTGTGTCTTGCACAATCACCATATAGTTTTCATAGTCTAGGTCTTCGTTCTTCTTTGTGTCATGGTTAACAATGGATAAATTCCGCAGGTTTGACAAGATATCTTTCGACACCTTCACCCATTTTGGAACCAATGGTGCTATCATCGAGGCCCCTATTTTCCTTGGGATTTTGACTTTTGGTGCATCACTACGTCTAGGAAGAACGTAAGGTGGGAGAAAATTTCTTGTCTCAGAATATTCACCATCCTGTGGGGGTGGCGATGCTTTTCCATTCCTCTTTTGGTTACCAGTGTGCTTTCCCCATGCGGTTCAAAATGGACCTGGTCTATTTGCATGCACTTTTCTAGATGGCCTGACAAGGTTTGGATCCACAACTGGGGAAGTCTGTTTGACAGCTAGTGCAGTCCGTGCAACAACTGGTGCAATATGTTCAACAACTGGTGGAACCTACGCCTGCAGTGGAATATAAGAAGTAGTATCCTCCATGATTATCGTAGGTGATGGGGCATCAAACTCATATTCAACAACTCTGCTTGTGCTGGAGATAGAAATGACCATGCTATGAACAACTTGCTTCGTCTCTCAAGGTTGCAGACAACAACAACTCTTCTTGGTGGCAATAGAATGAAATGAATTTATGTGTGAAGGATGATAGTGTGCAACAATTTTCCATAGATGTTCTTTGCACACACAAGAAATCAATATAAAGGAATACATCTTGTTAGCTCTCTAGGAAACTCTTCTAGGCTATAACTCGAAGATGCCTGTTAACTTAATTATATCTTAATGATTCACTCAAATGGATCAAGTCAGATGACTAAATCAAACCTCACTCACTCAAGACATGCATAAACATAACCATATTGACAAGGCTTTTAACTATCACTGTTCAAAGTGTTGTAAATAAATGAATGTATGAAGAACACTTAATTTAATAGCAGAAACATACACACAAAGTATATATGAATGGCCTGATAAACCAAGAAAAGTACTTGAAAATTCTAGTTTATGGATGTATTGACAAGTTGACAGTTTCAAACAACAAACAAACAGAATTAACATGAATTTGACATTTAGGTGCAATAGAATAGACAAGAAGATGAAAATATGAACAAGTAATGGCAAAAGAAGCTTGTATTACTGATCATGAAATGAAAATTCTGAGAGTACAAGTATGGAAAACTCTCCAAAGTCGAACCTATATACAATGATTCTTCAATGAGATTAAATAATCTTGACAAATTAGTTTCAAGATCTTCAAAAGATGGATCTAATAACCTCTTTTCCTATCTCAAATCCGAATTTGTGAGGTGGCTGGAAAATGCAGAAATTTTTGGAAATATGTTGCTCAAATATTGACCTATATATCTCAAATAAAAGTAGATTTTGTAAAAATGAGAGATTTTTTTGTATATTGGTTTGTTATGAGCAAAAACCTCTCTCATTTATTGGATATTCATTTTCATTTTCCCGACATCTGTATTTCAAATACATGTGTCAAACAGGGGAATTATGATATCTGAAATTTAGGGCTCAGAGATGGATTTGATTATCCCAATATGTGACACTTGTATAAAAAATGAGAGAGGTTATTGTTCTATGTTTTGTTATAAGAAAAAACCTCTCTCAATTATTTGAGATTCGTTTTCATTTTCGCTACATGTGTATTTCAAAAACATTTTCCAAACAGGGGAATTTTGAGATCTGAAATTTAAGGCTCATAGATGGATTCGATTCTCCCAATATGTCACACCTGTAGGAAAAATGAGACATTTTATTGTTCTTTGACATGTTAGGCACAAAATCCTCTGACTGTTTCTCAAAATGATCCTTACGTCGCTCAGAACCATCATTTGAAAATGATGACTCAGCATAGTAGAAATGCCATATTTCTGAAAACGTAGCCTCATCCTACGGGGGACTTTTGACTGCCTTTTGGAGCTCTAAATACAGATATGAAAGTACCATTAGAAATAATAGGATGTTTAGTTGTCAATAAGATTTTTGAGCGTGTAAAACGGCCTCTCCACGGCTGATAAAATTGAGTTTTCCCAAGACATGCTGACCATTTCCAAGCTTCTATGCTTTCGGTGGCTAAAATAGCCCCGAATTTTGCGTTTCGTTGGCTAATGAACAGTTGAAATGTCTTCCTAAGCCATCGAAACCTGAGTTTTGAATTTTTTGAAGGTAAACCAAATCAAATGTTTTTTAAACTTTATTACATAAATAAAGCTTTAAAAATGAGCCTTAAAAAATTTAGAAATGTATTTTTAAATGACTTCCTATCATCTAAAATAAACAAACTTGACTAATTTATTTAAGGAGATAACACATCCTTTCAAGAACATGGGCATACCATCTGACTTATTGACGAATCTTTAATGCATGCCACCAATTATCTGTCACTTCGAAATGGTAGTTATTTTCCATAAAGCCGGACATGACAAAAAAGTACGATGCTAGATTTTCTTGGATTCATCTAATTAATGAACTCCTACTTGTCATATCCAGGATTCTGGTATCTTATGTAATAGTGTCACACTCCTTTCAACTTGATTTTTATCTTTTCTAAAGCACCTTTCTTACAATAGTGGTGCAGTCCTTGCGACCAATTTTCTGCCTTTAATAAGGTTCCGTTCTTGCGACAGACCAAGTTTCTTCGCTCAGAATTTGACCTTCTCCAGATGCCAAGTCTGCAAAACTTCACTTATTTCTTCGACAGACTAGTATTCTACGACCATAAATTTTAGTTCATCTTTCTTTCCTTTTTTTTCCTCTTTTTTTTTATTTTTCTTTTTGCTCCCTCTTTCTCTTTTCTCTTTCTTGTTTTCTCTCTTTTCTTTTCTTTTTTTGTATGCGACCAAGTCGTAGCTATTTTAATATGGTTTCATTCGACTCCCATTGACCAGCCCTTTAACTTCTATCCCATATATTTTTTTTATTTTCACTTCTCCTCCATTAGTTATCTCATTGACAATGTACGACCCTAACCAATGAGTTTTTAACTCCCCTGGGTGTTTGAAGAATTTTCTATCATACATAAGAAAATGACCTTCGAATTGAAACTTCTTGTTCTTAATGTGTCGATCATTCCATATCATATGTATTTTCTTTTCAATATTTTGATGAAACCCTGTGACAAAATGTTCTTCTTCCAACTGTACTAGTTGAAGTAACCTGTCTTCAACAAAATCAACATCTTTCATTTGGGTGATCTCAACAATTCTTAGACTCAGTATAATGTACTCCATAGGCATGAAAACTTCTTGCCCATACACCAACCGAAATAGAGTATGACCTGTCAACTTATTACATGTCATGCGATATATCCATAATACTGTGGAAATATTCTAGTCCCAGTCATCTCTTCTGGCATTACAAACCTTTGTCAATTCATTTTCCAGAATTTTGTTGAATGCTTCGACAACTCCATTTTCTTGAGGGTGATATGGCATTGGCCTTCTATGTTGGATTTGAAATTCGTTTGTCAGTTCTTCAATCAATTGATTAACAAAATGTGTACCTTGATCAGTGATTAAAATATTTGGGCACCTGAATCTTGTCATAACAATTTCAAATAGAAACTTCGCAACAGTCACAAAAGTACAATATTTTACTGGCGATGCTTCATCCCATCTGGTTAGATAATCAGTCTTAGTAATAATATACCATGCTCCAGTGCGTTTCCCCATCGGATTGATAGGTCCTACAAAATCAACGGCCATTTATCAAATTTCTGCAATATTTTCCATGTTATTAATGACATTTCTCCTCTTTGGGAAGGATTTCGAATCCTTTGGAAGACATCACAACTGTGGAAATAATATTGAGCATCTGTATGCATGGTGGAACACCATAACCCCACTTACAAAATCTTTCGCACCATAGTTTTTCCTGCATAGTGTCCTCTGACGACACCAACATGTGCTTCATTTAATATCATAGGGTGCTCGTGCTCCAAAACAAAGCTCCAAAGTATATCATAAGGACCCATCTTATACAAGTGTCCAGTGATCAATTGGAAATATGCAACACACACAACCAAATCCTTCTTCTGTGTAGTGTTAAATTAACGTGGCACATACCTCGTACTTAAAAAATGTATGGTATCTCGGTACTGATCATCAAATATGGTTATCACAAACAATTGCACATCCAGAAGATTACCTTTTAGAATAGTAGGTTCTTCTCCACTTTCGATCTCGATAGATGGTCTGGCCCCAAATTCAATTGAGTCAATTTAACAATTATCTCAAAATCAAATTCCTGGAAGAAGAGAAGCCACCAGCAGACCCCCCCCCCCAATAATGGCTTATTGACCATGTATTTCAATGTAGAATGGTTAGTCTACATCTTTAAATTTCCTCCCAGTAATTAGTGTCTAAATTTTTGTAGTGCATATACCATCTCTAGCCTTTCTCTTTCTATCATGGTATAATTCTTCTCTGTAGTTGATAATTTTCAGCTAGCGAAGGAAATCGAATGATCAATTGATCCTTCACTAGGTTGCGTCAGTACCATGCTGAGCGTAACATATGATGCATCAACATGAATGTGGAACTCTTTTTCCCAGACTACAAACATAAGTATTGGTGCAATATCCATCTTGTTCAGAATTTCTTGGTAGCCTAGTGTCCATTGAAACTTAGTATTTTTTTTCAACAATTTTTGCATCGGAGCAATCACCTTCGTATATCTTTTGATAAAATTCATGTAGTATCCAGTGTGTCCTAGTGTCACTCTTAACTGTTTAACTGTAGTAGGTGGTGGCAGGTCGAGGATGATCCCGATTTTAGCTGGGTCAACCAAAATTCCTCCACGATAGACCACATGTCCCAACAGAGCTCCAAAAGGTGCACACAAGATACATTTCTTCAAATTCAGGGAAAATTTGATACTGCGACAACATTCCACCATCATTTTCAGACTCTCTATGGTATTTTATGAGTGTAAATACTGTCTAATCATCGAATAAGACTTCAAGAAACACATTCTTAAGTCCAAAGGGAATTACCGTATATTGGAAACATCCCCACTCTGTCGTAAAGGTAGTATTGTGTCGGTCCTCCTTTGCAATTCTGATCTGTTGGTAACCAAAAAATCCATTAGTGAAATAATCCATCTCTTGCCCTCTGAAATTCTCCAGTATCTCATCTATAAATGGTGTCAAAATGGGTCATGTAAACAAGCATCATTCAACTTTCTCGGGGCGACAAAAATCCTTAATTCACTTGAGGTCTTCTTTACCTGTACTACAATTGGGATAATCCACTTTGATTCTTCAACAGGTTCTATAACACCTACCTCTAGAATTTTATCTAATTTATCCTTAACCTTTTCTTTGTATCATGGATTCAATTTGTATGGTTACTGCTTGACCAGTTTTACGTCGGGACTCAAAGGTTTCTTTATTTCGCTGAGGTCACCAACTATTCCTTTTGTTTATGAAAATTTGGTAGGGAATAGATCCTGGAAATCATGCAACAAATCAATGGTAATCCCCATAGTATCATTATCCCAATAATATCCAATATCAGTGAACTTTGGGTTTTCTGGCGAGCCAATATTTACTTTCTTAATTTTAAGCATACTTAGGAATTGGTTGCTAGAAATGTCAAATCCTTCCACTACATGCATACCTTTCGAATCAGGTATGTTTATGTTGCGTGGGTCATCATGATCTAGTTCTCCTGTGATGTTGTAACATTCCATCCAATGGTGTATTGTCACGCTTTCTTGATGGAAATTTGTAGCTGTGACAGGGATTTCCTCAAATATATTCTCTTTCATTATCAATAGTGAAACATCAATTGTTGGGTGATCACTTGCAAATTCAAATGTGTGTGAAACTTATAGCTAACTCTTCCCACTCAATATTTCCTTGTTGCAGCTCCACTAATGTGTATCAATTCCTTGGTACCTTTCCAATGTGTGTATAAAGCAATGAACACATTCTTGTCGTGGATAGTCATGTGATGCCGTGCGATAATGCTCAATATGTTTGCTAGGATTTGTCAATCATGTATACTTGCGATCAGTATAAATGATCTCTTCTATAATTATAATATTCAACAATATTATGCATTGCGACCATTCAGATATAGACTATTTATGTGTACCCCACCATCTAGCAGGCATAGCTTTCAACACAAATTCCAAGGTAGTCAATCGCTACGATTCTGTGACTTTTTCTTGAAATTCCACAAGAAAATATGCAACGTTAGGTAAAAATTTGTATGTAAGTAGCTCGCTTGCCTCAGCTCCTACCTATCACACAGATATTGTAATTCTTGTGCATCTTCACATGAAAACTTCATGCAACCGATTCTGCCAATTTTCTAATACGTCACCTAAATATGATGCAGAGGAGATAACACTCCACCAACTCATCTTTCCATCAGTATTTGGATTTATATAGTCGTATCTTGAAGACTTGATATTATATAGCTGATCCATGTAATTACCTTGGCCTTCACTATTCACTGGCTCAACATATCTCTTCCCTTCAAGCGGGTCAATTGGTGCAATCACACTTATCTATGAATCTTCAAATGCCAATATTCTTTTCTTAAAATTATTAATGGTCTAATTATCTATTTCCTAATCAATTCCCAAAAGTGTAGGATATGGGTTTGTATCATCGACAATGTCGATCAATTCAAAGTCGGTGTATGTCCTTAGGCCTTCTACTTCAACAGGTACTTGATTCAATCGACCAATGGGTAGGACCTTCAACTGATTCACTAGCCTTAGCTAAATGGGAGACCAATCCAATTGTGGTTTATTCATTATTTCCCATGTCTGTATTCTTAGGATATTGACATCATATCCTAGATCTAGAATGATATAATCCATATCATAATCTCCTATCTACGTAGTCATTCACAATTCATGACCAATTTTTAATGTTTTCTTGACATAGTTAACTCTTTTTCTGGGTTGTAGGTATTCTGCAGTTTATTCCATGGGTGTTGTCAATTCTGCAACAAAATATTTATCATGGATTCGTGCTAAATAGCTTTTGAAAAATCGTTTGAGCTTACTAACCTTTTTCATTGGATTTTTCTTGAGTAATTGCTCGGATATTTCAGGAATCACCTTTACTTGTCTAGATGTCGATGATTGTTTGGTATCAAAATATTATGGTCGTACATCCAAGAATACTTCCTTTTCCTTCTGGACGTCTAATGGTTCTTTCTTTTGTGCCACTAGTTACACTTGCAGTTGTCCATGCTGTGTATTTTTGTCTACTTACAGTGCAACACCTCCTCTTGTAATGACAACAATATTTGGCTCTCTTGGCTTAGCAGAAATCATCTAGATGTTTTGGTTTGGCTTTGGGTTCAGATTCTGCACTGGATTGGGATTTCCCATGGTTTGAGCCTTCCATTTCATAATCAATTTTGGACATTGTTAGACAACATGGTTAAATTCTATACAGTGCATACATGTCTTCATAGGATTTGCACAATGTTGATAAAAGTGTCATGGTTTTCCATAGTTATAACATATGACTTGGAATCTTCCTCCACCAAATCCTCCTCCTCCTTGTTTTTTACCTCGGCCTCGAAAATTTTCTTCCCCCCTTGGTTGAGGGTAGTGCTGCTACGGAATACACTAATTTTGTTGAAATTGTGGCCGAGGATATTGTGGTTGTTGAAATTATGTTGGTGGATATTGAGAAGACTGATATTGAGGCCGCTCCCATTTAGGTTGTAGCTACTCATATTTCTTCATCAAGTAGGTATCCACCGTCTTCTCTTGCAGTAGCTGAAATGCTCTGCAATTCTCCTCATCGTGTCCTGCCTATTTACAAAATTTACAATACAGAATAGCTAGTGTACTTACAATATTCTGTAAATACAAACACTATTCTAACCTATGGCCTCTAGTATGGAATATTCTACACCAAGGAATCCCTTGGGTGTTTATCAGGTTCAGTGTTCCTATTGCAACATACTTCATGAGGGCCAAAAAATTATCTTTTTGGTGTTCGTTTGTTCTACATATTAAAACCACATCTATTCTTGAACTTCCTTTCCATTTTTGATGTCCTAGAGTTGCACCATAAGATTGGCTAATTGCAACTGAATATGCATCATTCCCGTGTTGGTTTCTCCAATCGACGAGGATTCTAGTTTCATTGATATTTCCATAGGTTATGTCTGTGGCACAATATTCTGTTGCATCAATGGTATGTGGATGTGAAGCAACAAGGTGACAACAAACAATTCCTTGTGGTGTACATCTAACATTTGGAATCTCAATTTGGCCATTAACGTCTGGAATTTCTGGTCAAAGTCCCAAACAGACTCTGTAGGTGGTTTCTTGATTTGCTTAATCTATGTAGTGAAATGCGACTTAGACTTTGACTTTATAAACTCATCTATCATTCTGATTTGAATTTGGTTGAGCGTTTTCTCTGCAAATCCTATTAGTACTATAGAAAATTTCATGTACCAGTCTAGCGCACACATTTGCAGAGTCATGACCATCTATGCTTTCTTTATGTCCTCATATTGGACCTGTCACACAATCCATATGAATTCATCGAGAAAGCAATGTTGCTCTGGGACTTCCACCCCATTTCCATTGAATATTGATAGCTTAATGTCTATTCCAGCCCTTAAGTTGGATCCTGATACACTTGGTAAAACATTGAGTAGTCAGAATCCCTTGTCCACTATTCACAATGTTAGTACTATTTGTATTTACAGGTCTACTTAGAGACGATTTTCTATATCTTAACTTTGGTGATGTATGCGGCGCTATAGGTGTACCATACTCATGCTCTAGTCTTGGAGTTTCTATTGATTCTTCTTATTTTTCCTCTCCTTTAGATATGGGCTGATATTCTTCTTCTTTGTTGTAAGAGCCTTCGTCCAAGTGTGATGGAAGTTTGTAGTCCCCTCCTTTAGTAGTACTGCAAATTCCTCTTCTTGTAATAGTTTTTCTTCTCTTTCCTGACCTAAATCTTCTTTCACTTCTTAAACAACCAGCCTTTATTTCAGTTCTATTATCTCTAGGGAACATCTCACCCTAGTTTGCGCCATTCTTCACACAGTTCTCCTGTGACATACCCACCTTTCTATGCACATCTTCCAACTATCACATTTGTAGGATTCCTTTTTCACATAAACGCATTTTTATCCATGTCTTCAAAGATGACAAATATCTTCCGTGGGGTCCTTGAAATTTTTTCTCTCCGCCTCACTATATGACGTTATTGTGTCGACGACAAACTCATCAATGTATCCCTTCAAAATACTATCTACCCAAAAATCAATAGTCCTCGACACAGGGTTGATCGCACTTTTCAGTCACTAAATTAACTAAGGATCCCATTGCGTCAGTTTTCCTCCTTGGAAATTTCTTTGCTGGATTGCCAACCTAGACAATCATTCATTCAACACAATGGGAAATTCAGAAAAGAAAATATCATGAATATTCATGTAGAGTTATCGACCCAACCACTCTATTGTATTCAATTGATATCCTTTACTTTCTTCTTGTGCAAACTCTAACGATTTGAAGTCCACCCAATATTGGATTTCAGGCTTCGTCGGCTGCCATAAAATATCCCTCACCAAAATTATTTGGTCCCAAAAACGTAACCATTTATTGGACTTCTGTCATCTCTTTGACCTAGGTTCAGTCCCTTCTCTCTTGCGCACAACAAAGACTTATATATTGTCTCAACATAGCAAATCCCAATCAACAACATCTGCGACGCAGGTCTAGTCTCACCCAAGATATCTTTCTATGGGTAATTTCTAGAACTAAGTTTCCACAGCTCGATGGGGGATTCCGCGTCCCTTGACCTTTTTCCAAGGAGCTCAACCGAAGCTTGTGCATGGATTATTTATGCTTACTATGCAAATTTAGATTGCGACACACTTCTTCCTTTGCAAATAATATAACAATAACCCTAGTGCAACATAGACACATTCAACTTATAACAATGCTATTGATATACATGAACTCATTCATTAGAAAATACATAAGCATTCTTTCAAAACAACATATACACATGAAACTTAAACACATTCAACATTCACACATATAACACAGAATCTAACATGTAAACGCATCCATGAAAACCACAAAGGTGCTCTTCATTTGGCATGAGAAATATATGGCACCTTTGGTCTACGCACTAAGCAACAGACTTTGTTATAGATCTTCCTTTATTATCTATACAGAATTATCTTTCCCCTCATGCTCTCTTATATTCTATTGCTGGTATTCCTCTAGTTGACTCTACTACTCATCCACACACATCCTGGATCGACTTAGTTTCTTCTACACTTCTGCGCACTCATCTGCAAATTCTCGACTCAATGCACTTAGCAAAAACTAATAGAGACACTTACAACAATAACCATAAGCTAACACAGAATCCAAAGGCTGAAGAGCTAACCCACATACATCTTGGGTTCCTCCTTTTATAGACTCTTTACATGTCAATTTCTTAGCCGACTTTCTATACTTATCCTGCAGGTTGTCTTTCCTTATCTAGTGACACATGACAGTAGGAACTAAAAAAATTTCTTACAAAGACACCTTCATACATGAGATTTCCACCAGCTCTAACTGACCTCATACCCATAATATTTATGACTGGTCTCTTTCAAACTATTGCACCGCTGCATGCCTTCTAACATGGCTCCACTCTATTGCATTCTTTCTATGTTGCGTCCTTTCCTTCTATCATGGCTTTTCTTCTGTCACGTATTATCTTCTTTCACGACTTCTTTCATTAATCACTTCCTCTTTTTCTGCCTCTATCACACCTTATTTTCCTTATTTTCCTTCATCTTCTCTTTCTTCCTTCTTTCTGTCGCTGCTTCTGTCACACCTCCTTTCTCTTCTTTTGCCTTAGCTCTTTTTAGACTTAAGCAAAATTCTAAGTGAATTATGCTTACCTTTTCCTAGCCCCAACAACCCCCCAACACTTACCTATGTCTCATCCCAATCCACACAAATATTATTCCTCCATTTGTGAACTTGTTCCAACTTGTAATATCCTTGAATTAGATTTCAAAGACACTAACTCTAGACACAGACTTGATGCATAAAATTGTCAAACTAGGAGCTAGGAAATTACTAGTTTTGACTCGAGGCACTCAAACTGAAAGGGATTATTCACAAAAGGAAATAAGAAATATGTTATCACTGTAATGATCCAAATTTTGATATACATATCAGATCACTAATATTTCTGCAAACTTAATTAAAATTTATGATATGAAACTTGTAGACACTTAGTAAAATTTCAGACTAGGAAAATGAAGGTATTTTGCTGAGAAATTCATAAGTATGTAAGCAGGCATAGGAAAGAAAACAAGGTAATTTTAAGATAAGTGAATTAATATTCCATAACACATTTATATTTGGGACCATTTAATTTTCAGAGTCCTCTATGGAAAAACTTACTCCCATGCTTCTGGGTCACCCAATTGTGAAATTAGGAAGACTTATTTAGTCTTTTCGACCAGGGTATTTCGGAAAAGAAAAAATATGTTGTATGAAATTTATACAGAATAAAATAATGTTCATGATAGTTTAGTAATGTTCTAGATAATTTTGGATAGTTTAGGAGTGATTTGGGAAAATTAGACAATTTTGGCCTAGGGAAGTCCTGCGCAATGGAGGCTACAAAAACACTGTTCATCCTCAACTAATTTTTGATATGAGAGTATTTATGGATATATGGGTCTTTCAGTGACACAAAAAAACTTTCATAATCACAATTTAGTGAACATAACTCACAGAATTGAAGAAACTACTAGACTAGTCAATTTATCCTAGTCATCTAGCTAGGGTGCATGGAAACACATGAAATTCGTGGCAGAAGTGATTCAGATCTGATAATTGAAATTGAAAGAGACTAATACTGATTATATTTATATATTACATCACTCATAATCATTCTCATAGACTTGAATCATTTATTATTTCATTTACTTGACCAAAAACCCTCAATTAAGCATGGATTGAAGCTTATTGACAAAATATGTGAAATCTGAACTGATTGGAAAGTATGTTGATAGTAATACAGAGATACTTATCATATTTATTTTACTAGCATAAAAAAAGGTAAGTGGAGTACTGACCACTCCAAAATATAGCTCAAAATAGTGGGCATGAGGCCCGAAATCAGACATAAGAATGGCTGGGAGCGTAGGTGAAGCTTGGGATTCACTGGAGCTAAAATTTTCTTAGATAGTGGCTATAAAATATGACTGGTATGATCTAATTGGATGACAATTATGTGCTCCACAACTGCAATGAGAAAGAAATGGGAATGGAGGAGTGGGAAAGGAAGGATTTGGGGCTCAACTCCCAAAGGTCAGAGGTACATCAATCAGAAGACTATGCTCACATATGCATTAATAAATTAATTCATCAACTAAAATAGTAAACGGAGCTTGAATTCTCCTTTAATATATCTTTGGGTGACCTGCTTATCAAGTAGAGGCAATAGGTGACCTATGAGAGCAAGTTATCCAGATAGAAACCCTAACCTTGGCCAAGCCATGTGCCCTCCTTGAGTAATTGGAAAGTAGGGGTAATGTGAGGATGTTTCCTTGGCCAAGTCATCCACAAAACTTAGCAAATTCACCCTCCTTTGTCAAAATTTTTCTGCTTTTCCTATGACATCTTTTTTGAGTCTCCAAAAGGAAATTGCACCCTCCTTTTTAAGATGTTTCCTGCTTTTCCTATGACAAATTTTTTGAGTCTCCAAAAGGAAAATACACCCTCCTTTGTCTAATGTTTCCTACTTTTATCTCTGAGTGATTTTCTGTGCTTTTGGGCACTTTCCATATTCCTCCCTGGCTACTTTTGTCATAGAGTTTCCAATTCTTTCATTTTGGCAAGTTGACTTTCCCAATGCACCCACCTGACATGGAAGGCTCATTTCCACATGATTAAATTGCCTAATAAATAATAATGATATATAAAAATCAAATACATGCCTCAATAATGTTTATTTAGCAAACTTTCCCTAGTCAACTTAATTAATTTTACTTAGTCCTCCTAGGTGTTTAGCATGGTCCACACTTTTGTTGGTCAATTAAGTGGGGACATGACAGTCCTCCCTTCCCAAATCTAGTTGTCCTCAAGCAGAAGCACTCCATAGTGCTGCAAATTTGTCCATCGTGTAGGAGAACTGGAGCATGATCTCATGTGCAAAAAAGTTTGACTTGCTCCATCAAGACAACATGTAAAGTTTCTCCCAAAAAAAGCAATGCGAGGGTCCCATTGCTTGCATTGCACTCCCTTCAGTGAAAATGCATTCGAACACAACTTTTCAGACAAAAATATGCATAGATCCCATTTCCTCAACTACAAATAGCCAAAAACTAGTCTCCACGATAAAAAATTATCATCATAGGAAAATGAGATTCATGATGTGGAAATCATACCACTACATTGAAAATTGGAAATTCTCAATGAAAAATTGGAAATCTACAAGTATTCTCCACCCAACATAAAATTCTTTTTGTACTTGATGCATACTAGCATTGAAGCTCACTATTTTGTTGCTGCAATGACATAGGTGTGATTCCCATGTCTCAAGACAATTATAGGCATCCCCCAACAACCATAGATTCCCAAATTTCTCACAATAATATGATGTATCACATTTTTCTCCAAGAATGCAAGCAATAAATACAAATAAGTATCCCCTCATCCAACCTAAGAAGGTACTGACACTCCTACCAAAAGGTCCATGTGAACACTTTCCATGGCTCAACTGTTTGCCACTAGTCAAAGGATGCAATTATTTATCCAACTGTGTGGATTACCTCTACAAAGGATACCTTATGCAAGATATTTTCCTCAACAACTTCTCTTGGGAGTTTGTTGGATTATCTTCCTTCCACTGATCATGTGAAAACATTTTTCAGCAAGAAGAGTCCATGTGTGACATGTAAAATTCCACCCAATCCATATGTGGCTAAATGGAATCAAGTGATAGAAATATGTGCCTATGTGGCTGCTAGGAGGGTGATGGTTCATTCAACAAGTCATCATGAACATCTAGGAAATCCTCCAGCTCTTCCTATTGCGCCAACAAGGAAAATTGCTTCTCCCAATTTTCATCCCCACTTGATGAGGATGGAATAGAAGTGTGGGTAGAATAGTGAATCAGATCTCTACAATACTTATCCACCCAAATTATGGCTATCTCTTCTTCCTCAATGCCTGATCCAACTCAGGTGAGATCATTTGTCTCTTCCATGTAGAAGAGACTCTCTCTAGAAAACAACTCCTGTTTTATCTAGAAAAAGTCAAGTGTTTGGTTTTGATCAGGTTTGTCTGCACAATTCTCAAGCACATGCAAAACCAAGTGCATGGCATGATCCACCATCTCATGATATTCCTCCATATGTTCAAGAATACAATCATCCTTGTGAATATGGTTGAATGGTGTGTAGGAGGGTAGGTGAGATCTTTGCAACTTCTCTTGAAGTTTCTCTATATCCATCTTGGAATATTGGAGTTCTTGGAAAAGGTCAAGTGCTTGGTCTTGATCAGGCTTGTCTGCACAATTCGCAAACACATCCAAAACCAAGTGCACCTCATGATATTCCTCCATATGTTCAAGAATGCAACCAACCTTGTGAATATGGATGAATGGTGTGTAGGAGGGTAAGTGAGATATTTGCAACTTCTCATGAACTTGATATATCTCCATCTTGGACTCTTGGAGTGCACCTTGAGTGCTCTTCAAGGAATATTGGGTGGTCAATAATTTCCATTTGAGCTTGCAGATCTCTTCTTCATCCTCCAAGGATGCTGCATACAACAACTCCACAAGCTCAAGTAGATTGTCTCTATAAGAAAGAAACTACAGAAATTTCCCTTCGGTGCTTGTCATGTCCTTCCGAAACTTCTCAATGTATTCAATGGAATATTTCTCCTCCAAATTCCAACAGAGATTTGTCATCAATGCATAGTTTCTATGGAGAGTGTGTATGGCCTCTTTGCTTTTGCACTCAGTCATCTTTAGTAACCCTGCAAGAAAATGAGGTTCTTGCATACGAACCTCTTCTTCTTCCCTCTCTCTAGTATCAACTTCATGGAACTCTAGTGGTGAAGTGGAAGTTGATCTTGTAACCTTTTCTTCAAGTGAAATATCTATGTCACCAACATAGAGAGATGGACATCCCTCTGTAGATGTCTCAATGAAATTTGAGCACCCATCAGTAGGTACTCTTTCAATCATGTCCAGAGTGTTTCTTATCCCTCTGGATTGTTCTTCTACAACACTGGTTGTAGGGTTAAGTGAAATAACACCCTGCCATTTTCTTGCATAATATTCATCAGTAAGGATTTCAGTTATGTCTTCCATGGATGCAACATATTTATCTTTATGCTCATGGGAAACTTCACCCTCTCCTTCACTGCAAATACCTTGCAGTAGCTTTCTCTTCTCTTCATGATTCTTTATTTCTGCTTTCCCACCTGCAAGAATAAATATTTCATACCTCTCCGCAATGATGAAAATGGGATTTGGGGTCTTACTGATGTAAATCATTTCCTTTGATGTGGCTACAACCTTATCATTCTACAATAGAGTACAAAAATTTCTACTGTGTACATTCCTTTGAATCAGATTTTTCTTATTCAGATTTCCTAGTTCATACCCAGCTGGTGGGGGCTTGTCTTCCACTTTCTTGGGAAGATAAAATGATTATTTCAATTATGATATATGTTCTTCTTTTGGATCTGATCCTAAATATCCCTTATCATCATTGAAAACCTCACCCTTATTTGCTTTGATTTTGTGATTGCCAACAAAGAAACTAGGAGTGAATTTATCTCTCTCACAATTGGCCTTAATTTTGTTGTCCTCAGATGCAAGTGAAGTATTTCCATCCTCCCATGGATCAGATGGTTGCAGGTGTACATGGATTCTGCAAAAATCAAAACTTTTATCATCCATGTTTTTCACCTTATCCTATTTCTGTACATATAGTTTGGTGGCCTGCTCTTCCACCAAAATTTCTGGTTCACACCCAAGAGACGTGGCCTTGTCTTCTTCTAGTTCCTTATGTGGCTCAGGAGGTGACTGTAAATATGATTTGTAATCTCTTTTTGTATCTGATGCAAAAGGTGTCTCTACACCCATACATGATCCCACATCTCTATCAGTGATTTGTAGATCACACACTAAGAATTTGGTAGTGCATTCATCTTCCTTTTCTTCTTCCATGCAGTCACCTTTGAGTGACTTGCACTCCACCTCGTGAATGTATTTCTCCACTTCATTTATCTTCTCCTTTAAGGAAATTGAGTATTATTCCTCTTAATGTCCATTGGAAGTTCTGTTTGGAAAAAATCCAAACATCCTCTTACTTCTTGGACAAGCAGATGGCTTTGATGAATCTTCCCTTTTTCCTCCTCTTTTTGCTCCACATAGAAACCTTCTAGTTTCCACTTCCTTGCACATTTCCTGAACCATGTGTGCAATCCTTCTAATGTTTGTCCTACATAAGGGATTTCTGAACATATTTTGTATCTCAAGAGTGCATTAATCTCGAAAAGATAGCACCTCCCTTATCTCTTCCTTCAAGGTATAGTATTCCATGGAATACTGGAAGGGTTCCTTAGAGTTCCTTCCATTGAACATTTGGCCATGGATGCATGTATATTTTTTCCAAAGAGTTTGATCATAAGATGAGATCTAGAAATCATCAACATCATTTCTACTATTTATACCTCAGGTACTGCAATAGGGATCTTTATATCCTTCCTATTCAGACTGCTCAATGTCTTCTTCTTCTTCATACCTTATGTAGTATTCTTCATACTTCTCATTGAAGTTTTCTTCAATCGTTGTTAGGATCCTCATGGCTACAACTTGACTTAATGATCTGCAATGTTAGTCAATAGAGAGAATTCTTTCCATAGAATGAGATAAGGAAATTACTATGATACCACTGCAATATCCCTGAATTAGATTTGATACATACTAACTCCAGACACAGACTTGATGCATAAAATTGTCAAACTAGGTGCTAGGAAATTACTAGTTTTGACTGGAAGGACTCAAACTGAAATGGATTCTTTACAAAAGGAAATCATAGATATGATACGACTGTAATGATATGAATTCTGATATACATATCATATCACTAATATTTCTGCAAACTTAATTTAAATTTCTGATATGAAACTTGCAGACACTCAGTAAAATCTTAGACTGGGAAATGAAGGTATTTTGCTGAGAAATTCATAAGTATGGAAGCATGTAGAGGGAAGAAACCAAGGTAAGTTTTAGAAAAATGAATTAATATTCCCTAAAACATTTATATCTGAGACCATTTAGGTTTCAGATTCCTCTATGTGAAAACTTACTCACACGCTTATGGGTCACCCAACCATGAAACTATGAAGAATTATTCAATCCTTTCAGGTAGGGGATTTGGGAAAAGAATAGAGATGTTGCATGAGATTTATACAACAAAAATTAATTTTCAGGAAAGTTTAGGATAGTCCTAGAGAATTTTAGAGAGTTTATGAGTGATTTGGGAAAATTAGGCAATTTTGGCCTAGGGAAGTCCTGCGCTATGGAGGATACCAAAACACTATACGGCCTCAAATAATTTTTGACATGAGAGTATGTATGGATAGAGGGTCCTTTCAGTGATAGATAAAAACTTTCAGAATCGAAATTGAGTGAATATTACTAACAGAATTGTTGGTCTTTTCTGGGCAGACCCGGGTTTACTGTAGTGTACCAACAAAACCCCTAGCTCATTGGCCCTTTCGGAGACAGAACGTAGAATGGCATGAAGTCTCACCTGAAGTGATCCTATATGGGGTGGTTGAAGAATCAAGTTTCCTCAACCAGGTTCTGTAGCATCCTAGGTTCTTTTGACTCTAATTAACCAGTGGGGTCTCTCAACAAGGGCTGTTTCTCTCTTCCTAGCTGACTCTGCTATGGGACTGGATCTTATTGCATCACAGCTTCTAGGATGATGCACAAACCTTCTCTTCTGCTCAACTCTTAACCTGCTATATCTCACACCACAGCTCATCCAACAGTGCGATATCACCTTTCTACGCTGTGATATTTCCTACAGTAAGACTCAAAATACTCATCAACTCTCAAGGTCCAAAGGATTCTTCCCTAGGTATAATAGCTCAGTTAACCTTCACTAGGATGTTAAACAACTTCACTTAAGCTTCTACAGTTTAGCACGCTTAACATCAACTACGCTCAACTTGTTGAACTCATATATAGAAGTCACTTAACACTGTAACTGTTAGATATCATGAATCAAGCACTGATAAACTCATATACAGAACACTTGACACATTCAAATCACATTTAACCTTCTATGTTACTGTAAATTGAAGGATAGCATACATACATTCATTAACTGATAAGCAAAGTTCATGTAACAAATGACAGATAGCAAATAAGTATAGCACAATCACATGAAACAGTTGCAAAACACACGAATTTTACATGGTTCACTTCTAGGGAGGAAGCTACATCGACGGGAACTATGTTTATATTATATCTTGAGAGAGTAACACAGTTCCATTGCAACCTCTTATGCAGCTTGAGATATTCTGGGAAACTCCATGCACACGGCTGGGAGCCCTTCTCTCTTAGATCTCTTCTCTTCCTATAATGCTTTCTTCTTACAATATATCCTCTCTCTCTCTCTCTCTCTCAATCCCTACAGATTGTTACATTCATGCTCAAAAAGCCGGCTACTGGTTACAGTAAGATAACTACAGACTTAACAATAAAATTAGAGCTCAACTCTTTCTCAATGTCTTACAATACTGATGACAACTAGAGACAACCTCACTAGCTAACTAGCTGACTATCTAACCTTTCATAATACAAAATACATGCTTAAATAGGTGGCTCGAAGGTCTCACCGTGATACAAAGCTATGGGCCTATCCCAACAGTAACCCAAAAACCCTAACTGTGACAGTCGGCCTACCTGTACTTTGAACTACCTCTTACTGGTCACACTACAGCTTTCTGCAGTCTTCCATGATTTCTGGTCTTGATCGTGGGTATGGGCACCGCTTCCTCGGTTGCTCCCCTTTTGCCCTTTGTCTTTAATAACTCGTCTCGTTGCTCCTTTTCCATTTATGAGGGTAGCTAAGCCCTCCTATTTTCGTCGCTGCCTTAAATGCAGTGGTTGAGCTCTCTTATCAGCTTCTTCAAGTACTCTTTCCTTTGACTTCCTTGTTCCGATATAGGAGCTTTTCCTGTAGCTGTGGGGCCCTGCTCCAACAGTCCCATAAAAATTACTTGTGGCTCGTCCCTGAGCCACTAATAGCTAGATTCTCTTGCTGTAGCTTCTCCTTGGCTTCCTGCGAATTCCTTGCGAACCTCTCCTTGAGTCCTGCGACATCTTTGTCCATAGCTTCGACACAGTCTTGTGCCGCTTCAAGCATAACTTGACTAATCAGGGGGTCTTCTGTGCTATCAATTTCACTTTTGCTTGCAGTGAACTCCTTGACCTTCTGCTCATCCGCATCGACCAGCTCTGCGATTTGTTCCTGATATGGTTGAAGCAGGTTATTGAATTATATTTCTTTTTCTCGCAACCGCTGCGCTTCCTATTGCAAATGGTTCATCTCGGTCATCTTCTCCATCTTTGCAAGAACTCCTAAGCTCTTGAATTCTTCCCTGATTTTTTCTATTGCATTCTCTATGTTCTGGATGCTCTGCTGCAATTCCAGTCTCTCTGGGAGCTCTTTTATCTCCGACCATGTCTTCGTCGCATCAGCTAGTAATGACTCTACATCATCTATGTGACACTTCATCTATGTTGAAGTGAGTCTAAAGGCCTGCGCCCTTGCTTCCTTGTCTACCTCAGGTGTGCCTGGTGCTCGAGCCTCAAGCTCAACAATCTGCGCCTTATGGTCTTCCTCGATCTTGACCATCAAATTTTCTTTTCTCCTTTGTACTTTCTATCATCTTTGGCATCATCTTCTGTAAACTTAGTTCGTAGGTCTCTCTTATCTTTCCTTCCCTCATTGTCATGCTCTCACTCTCGTCGCTTGCGAGACCTGCCATCCATTTCTTCATCATAAGGATTCAAATCCTTGGTATCATGAGAACTCCTAGCCCTATTAACAACCTCCAATATTTCTCTACCATCCTTATAAGAATGAGAATCCTTACCTTCTAATGACCACTTCACCTGGATCACCATCGAGTCCCTCACACAAGATATACTCCAAAGTTGCATATAGGTCTTTTCGTGGATCAGCAGCTCCTTTAAGGACCTTGAGATTTTGAGAAGCCTTCCACAAATATCCTTTCCTCTTTATCTGGGTTAGAACTTGTATCACAAAGAAAATATAAATCTGTATCTTCCAACCTTCTCAAACATTTCATTTAGCCTGGATCCTTTCATATGAAAACTATACAAACCATGAATTCCATTCCAAGAACAAGCCTTTGTCTGCATGCTGATTCGGCCGAAACTAAGGATATGTCTTACTATCTCCAAGGTTATAGTCTATAAATTTGAGGGCAGGGACATATCCTAACAGTTCTCCATCTTCCTTTACGCAAGGATCAATCGGCGGTAGCGGAATAGGAAACTTAGCACCCTTGGGAATGGTTACCTCTGGTGCATCCTCGAATCGTGGCATAATGTATACTATTGCCATATGAACTTCTTCTTCCTACTTTGGGATGGACTCCTCTACTATCTGAGCTTGGCTCTTCATCCTTGGCATCTGTCTGACCTGTGGTGCACCTAATTTCACAACCCTGGGCGACGTCGTCATAGCACACTCGAGGACACCACGCTGGAATCGTCGCACAACGTCTTCTAAAGGTTCCTTCTCGGACATAAACTGCCCAGTGCGATACTCTGGACTGGTAATGGCTGTGAAAATGAGGAAACCAGCACTTTGTAACTGGAGTATCTCTGCACAGGGAAAAATCCACAAATTTCTCTATAACTCTCAGAAATCGCAAAAGTAACCCTTTTGTTTGAATGATCTGCGTATTTATAATGAAGGAAATAATCTCTGAAGCAACGGTCACTTAGGCTGGACCCGTTGGCAGCATTTATTGCATGGATAGGACAACACCCGTCATCCCGATCCTCATTAAGTGTTGAAAATATGATCAAATCTCCCTCGAATATTGTGTGCAGGCGTCGGTCTCGACCAAGATTTACCAAATCTAGGACAACCGTTGTACTGTTTCCAAATCTAGGGCAACGTAATCCTGTCGTATCTAGATTAAGTACTTGTCAGAAGGAGAAGTGACTAGCCCTCTTTCCCTTTCAAAATCATCTTCGTAGCATAGGGAACATCGCCTCACTGCGATGTCACACCGCATCATCCTGGACCAAAAAGTTGGCATGAAACTCCGCAACGTTCAAAAAATCCGCAAGCATCCTATGACTTGCGCAAAATAAACTTTCCCGCTGTGATTCCTCATACTTGGAACTTTTTTTTTTTTTGGGTGTAGACTAGTTATGGGTACGATGCCTCCTTTCAACTACATTGGACATCTGTACTACTTAGTTTTCTGAGTTAGGGTTTGGAGGTGGAGTGGCTATCACTATAAAGCTTAAGCCTATTGGCATTAATCAAAGTAGGAACAAGTTCCCCATTCAGTTTACTGAGCTGAACGGCACCTCCTTCTGTGACTTGCTGAATCTGATATGGCCCCAACCAATGTGTCTTGAACTTCCCTGGAAACTTAACAAAATTGCTGTTATAAAGGAGCACTAGGTCTCTTATCTGAAAAATATTGCTCTTGATGTTCCTGTCATGCCAAGATTTTTCTCGTGCCTTCTGCACTTTTTGATGAAATCCTGCGATGAATCTATCATCTTCTAAGGCAAGCAACTGTGCTAGTCTTTAATTCATCGTATCTGTATCAGCCATCTCAGTAATTTGAGCAATTCTTAAACTGAGAATAATATATTCCATAGGCATAACAACCTCTTGTCCATACATCAAGCTAAAAGGTGTGTGTCCTGTGAGTTTCTTGCATGTAGACCTATAAGCCCATAATACAGCATTAACCCTGAGGTCCCAATCATCTCTTTGGCTGTTACAGATCTTAGTAAGAGCATTTTCTAGAATCTTGTTAAAAGCCTCCACTGTACCATTAGCTTGTGGGTGGTAGGGAGTGCTCTTATGATGCTGTATATGAAATTCCTCCGTCAAGCCCTGAATAGTGCAATTCAGAAAGTGTGTGCCTTGATCACTCATCAAAATTGATGGACATCCAAATATACTTATGATGTTTTCAAAAATGAACTGTGTAGCTATAGCAGCATCACAATTCCTTACTGCTTTGGCCTCTGCCCACCTGGTGAGGTATTCTGTTCCTGTGATGATGTATCTTGCACCAGTTCGTTTCCCTGGTGGGTTGATAAGACCCACGAAATCTATAGCCCACTTGTCAAATGCCCGTAGCGTAATCTATGGTCGCAGCGGCATTTCATCTCTCTGCGAAGTTTTTCCTACCCTCTAGTAGATATCGTAGCATCTGCAAAAATCCTTAGTGTCTTTATGCAAAGTAGGCCACCATAATCCTGCAGCTAGAATTTTCTGAGCAGTCGGCTTTCCTACGAAATGACCTCCTACGGTACTTGAATGTGCTTCTCTGATAATGGCCTCTTTCTTGTGCGGCACAACGCATCTGCGCAGGACTTCATCTGGACCTAACTTGTATAAATGTCCTGCGATCAAAGTGAAGTCTGCTGCTTTAACAACTAACTGTTTCTTTTGTTGCTTAGTAACCTCAACTGGTGCCCACCTTGTAGTGAGAAAGTGAATAATATCTGCGTAATACTCATCTGTGATCTGGATAGAAAACAATTGTGCATCTGGCAAATTATCCTCTAGATTACTTGGTTCTTCTCCGGAATCTATCCGCGAGAGATGATCAGGTCCGACATTTAATTTCCCTGGTTTTACAATAATTTCAAAATCATACTCCTGAAATAGGAGTAACCATCTACAGATCCTTCCTTCTAACACTGGATTATTGACCAAATACTTTAAAGTGGACTGGTCAGTGAACATCTTGAATGGGGCACCCAACAGGTAGTGCCTGAACTTCTGTAGAGCATACACCATAGCTAATTCTTCTCTTTCTGTAGTGGTGTAGTTATTTTCTGCGGTAGATAACTTTCTGCTTGAGTACGCGATAGGGTGATCGATACCCCCTTCTCTTGGATGTGTTAAGACAATCCCCAGTGCGATGCCAGATGCATCCACATGTACATGAAATGGCTTGTTCCAATATGGAAATACTAATATGGGTGCTGTGACCATATTCTCTTTAAGAGTGTCTAAACTTTGCTGGCATTCCTCAGTCCATAGGAATTTCATGTCTTTCTTCAACAGCTTTTCCATAGGTGCTATGATCTTTGTATAGCCTTTGATGAATTTTCTATAATACCCTGTATGACCAAGCACTGTCCTCAATTTCTTGACTGAGTTGGGTGCTGGAAGATTTACAATGATGGCAATCTTTGCACGATCTACCATCAAGCCTTGTCTGCAAACAATATGACCCAACAAAATACCAAATGGTGCACATAATATACATTTCTTCAAGTTAAGATAAATCTAATATTGCCGACATTTCTCTAACATGAGCCTTAAATATCCTATATGCTTTTTAATTAATCCAAATACAGTCCAATCATCAAAATAGACTTCTAAGATTTTATGGATGTATTCCTTAAAGACAGCAACTACTTTTCTAGAAAAAATAGCTGGTGCATTTTTAAGACCAAAGGGAATTACCATATACTGGAATGAGCCCCATTCTATCGTAAAGGTGGTTTTATGTCAATCCGCTGGATGGATTCTTATCTGGTGATAGCCAGAAAAGCCATCAGTGAATGAGTAGATCTCCTATCCTCCCATGTTATCTAAAACTTCATCAGTAAATGGTGTCAAAAATGGGTCATGAAGTGATGCGTCATTGAGTTTGCGCAAATCGACACAAATCCTGATTTCTCCTTTAGTTTTCTTTTCCTGTACGACCATGGGACTAACCCATTCACTCTCTTCTACTGGCTCAATGATGCCTACTGCTAGCATCTTATCAATCTCATCCTTAACTTTTTCTTTATAACGAGGATTTAATCTGTATGAACACTACTTAACTGGCCTAGCATCCTCTTTCAAAGGTATCCGCATGACTCCCAAATATCCTACTATTCCCTTCATCTCTATAAACTTAGTGGGAAATAAGTCCTGATATTCATGTAACAAATCTGCGATGTGTCATACCATTTCATCATCCCAATAGTCTCCAATAGAGGCAAATTTTGGTTCTGTTTCTATGCCAATATTGATCTTTTTAATCTTAATAGTCTTTGTGACAGCTGGAATCTCTAGCTTTGGTCCATCAACTTCGTGATTCCCTTCTGACTTTGGAATGTTGATACTATGAGGATTCTCATCCTCATCACCTGGCTCTTCTGTGAAGTTGTAACACTCTAACGCATGTTCTAACTGGATGGCCCAATCAGGTTGAGCATACACTGGTAGGGTACAGTCATCAAATATCTTAGTCTTTATAATCTCTAGAGCCTGATCAATGCTTGGATACTCAGATTCAAAAGCGAAAGTGAGTACAAAGCTGTCTATCATAACTGGCCATGTAATCGTTCCTTTGCGCAACTCTGTCTCAGTGTACCGGTTCCTTGGGACTGTGTCTAAAGTGTGAATGAATAGGTGAACCCATTCATCCTCTGGAATGTCGGACCAATTCTGTTCACAAATCTTAATATGTGACCTGGGGTCACTTTCTCCTGTATATTTCTGCTATAAACGCTCCTTGGTATTAGAGAATCTGATCATCATCAATATCTTAAAATCCTCCCATGATGTGATATTTTCTTTATGTGCATGCCACCATCTTGTAGGTGTGGCTCTTACTGCAAGGTCAATAATTTCCATCCTTTGCTCATGAGGGATTTCCTGCTGAAACTGCTGTAAAAAGTCATTGACATCTGCTAAGCCATCAAACGACAGAATATCCTTAACCTCTGTGCCAATCCATCACAGTGAATTGGTCATAAACACACATTTGCGAGTTGAGACTTCATAAAGTCTATTCTCCACAATTTTCTAAACCAACATCCGAATCCGATGCGCATGAGCTATCGCATCGCCAAGTAATATTTCCTTCTGCGGTGGGATTGATATAATAACTCTGGTTAGCAGTCATCTGATAGAAGCTCTCCATATTACGCACCTCTTCCTCTGCTCTGATAAGTTCAATGTATCGAGGACCCTGAAAAGGATCCAACGGTGCGATGAGTTGAATCTGTTTATCCTCAAAGGTCATTTGTCTTTTCTTCAAATTGATAATAGCCATGTTATCCATTGCCCAATCAATACCTAGTAAAGATGAATACGGTTTTCTATCGCCAATAATTTCTATGACTTCAAAATCTGCAAAGCTGTGAACTCTGTCAATATCAACTGGTACTTGTGGTAATCGACCCAGTGGCGATACCCTCTGCTGATTGGCTAATCGCAGATGGATAGGTGATCTGGCTAACTTAGGGCTACCCATATGTTCCCATGTCTGCTTAGTAAGAACATTTACCTCTGATCCTAAGTCTAGGATTACCTCATCCATTTCAAACTCTCCAATTTGCACTGTGAGTCTCATTTCTCTTCCTGTTCTTGTATGGCCCATAATATTATGAACAACATGCTACATAATGCTCACGAAAGAAGACTGTTGATATTGATCCATGATGCGTTGAAGCTCTCCTATGGATTTCTCATTTCTTACGAGTTTCAAGCAGCTTCGCAAGAAGGATTGTACACTTCTTGTCAACTCATCCTCTTTGCATCTTCCAGATGTGGTAGCCTGTGATATCTGCACAGGACTAACGCCACAAGGTTTCTACTGTGGTACGCCCCTACAAGGCAATACCTGCGATCCTGGTAGTGTAGGGTTAGTAAAGAAAGTTTTAGCTTGCTGAAATGTTTCTTTGTTCTTTTGCAGGTCAAGCGGTGTAGGTTTATCAGTTGCTTTGCGCACCCACTTCGGACCTGTATTCTTTTCGGCATCCTGCGATGTCCTACTAGTAGAAGCACCACTGCAAGTCAGAACATTGACTCTTGGTTCTGGTTCTTTTGGCTCAGTAGCAATAAGCTGAATATTCTGGTTTATTGTTGGCTTAGGATCCTTAATCTTGGCTATCAAGATAGGACATTCTTCTATAGTATGATCATAGGACTTGCAATACTTACATGTTGTAGTAGGGTTCTGACAATCCCTAGCATAATGTCCTACAGCTCTACAGTTGTAACAAACAATCGGTCCATGGTCACGGCCAAAGCCTCCACCACGGCCTCTTCCTCTGAATCCTCCACCATGGCCATCATTAGCCGGTTCATGCTGTGGTCCTGTTGCTGGTCCTGATGTCTCTGACTGGACTCTACAGAAGTCATGTTTTCTCTCTATCATGAGATCATAAGCTCTGCAATTATTTTCATCATGTCCTACTGACTTACAGAAGTTACAGTATAAATTCTTAGGAGTTTGTACATACTTCTGAAGTAAAGGGCATTCCTGTGGTCTATGTCCTCGTGTTCTACATATTTCACACCATTGCCCTTGATTCTGTACTAAGGGGTTAGGAGCCCCACTTGCTATATACTCAACAAATACTGGACAGTTATCTTTGGTATGGCCATGTCCTTTACACTTTGTACACCATAATTCTTGTTCAACCTCTTTTCCTTTCTTAATCTCATGTAGCTGTAAAGTGAGATTGGCTAACTGATTCTATAAGTTTTTCATACCTACACTAGTCTCAGCTAGAGGTGAAGCCTCTAGTTTCATTGCCATCTCCAATGCTTCATCCTGTGTATGGAGTTTCTGTTGCATTAGTGGAAGTCTGATATGAGGGAGCAGTGCTACGATGAACCATTCCTTATGCTGCTCTGGCGCAAACTCAAAGCTAACTTGGTCTATAAGGGCTTTAAATTTCTGATCGAAATCCCATACTGACTCTATGGGTAACTGTTTAATGTCTTTAAGTTCTGTGATACATTGTGACTCAGACTTGGGTTTCTTAAATTCCTTAATCATTGTGGTCCTGACCTTTACGAGTGTTCTGATCTGTGCTGATGTATACTTCATATACCATGTTAAATCTCTTTCTCTAAGTGTAGTAGCCAACTGGACAAGCTTAGTATTGTCATCCTGGATCTGTTTAATGGTCCATACAGCTTCACATAGGAACCAATCCTGTTCCGGGTCTTCTGCCCCTGTACCCCTAAAGGTAGGTAATTTCATGTCATCCCCCATTCTGTTTCTACGAGGTGGATAATGATTTGGTGTATTACAACCACTTGGCAGTGTAAATGTAGGTGGTGTAGAGGTAGTATGTACTGTGTGTGAAGTACTAGATGGAGTTCCTGCGGGATTATTCTGAGTCCCGGTCAGTTTTTGTGGGGTATAAAGGTGGTAAGGGATACCCCCTACTATTCTTTCTCTATTACTTTGACTTTGTTCTCTAGTACTGTCTGAACTATCTTCAACAAAGGAAGATCTGAAATCTACTTTATATTTCTTACCGCTACGTGTACATCCAATTTCTTCAAAATCACTCTCAAACTCTTGTGACATTACACTTACTTAACTTATTCATCTAAGAATATATCCAGTACTCCTTTTTCATATAATAACATCTTAAGGGACAAATTTAAAAGTTTAGGTACTGACCGCGATATCCTTTGAAGAAGTACCTTTCTGCTTCGCTGAAACTCTTTCTTTGATCAACTGCAAACTCTGTAATGAAACCTTCCAGCAAACTCGCAAGCTAGAAGTCTACTGCCCGTGAAATGGGATTATCTACGCTCTTCATGGTGTGAATCAGCTCCGGTGTCCAGACAATGTTCCTTTTCTTCTTGAATACATGCTTATCATTCAACTTTGATAACCAATCGTACAACTCATTTGCATAGGCCACAAAAAATATCTCATGCAGGTCTGTGAAGATATGTTTCTGTAGCCAATCCTCTGTACTCAACCTAGGACTCTTGTTTTCTTTCTCAACAAATTCTCTTTCCTTAGACTCAACCCACTGGTTAAGTTCTTCTTTAGTAGGATGCCAACAGAACATTAGCTCTTCAATTTGTTCAAAACCGGCGACGAAACCATTTGTTGGTCTTCTCTTAAACTCCTGGGTTTACTGTAGTGTACCAACAAAACCCCTAGCTCACTGGCCCTTTCAGTGACAGACCGCAGAATGGCCTGAAGTCTCACCCGAAGTGATCCTAGATGGGGTGGTTGAAGAATCAGGTTTCCTCAACCAGGTTCTGTAGCATCCTAGGTTCTTTTGACTCTAATTAACTAGCGGGGTCTCTCAGCAAGGGCTGTTTCTCTCTTCCTAGTTGACTCTGCTATGGGACTGGCTCTTATCGCATCACAGCTTCTAGAATGATATGCAAACCTTCTCTTCTGCTCAACTCTTAACCTACGATATCTCACACCACAGCTCCTCCGACAGTGCGATATCGCCTTTCTACACTGTGATATTTCCTACAATAAGACTCAATATACTCATCAACTCTCAAGGTCCAAAGGCTTCTTCCCTGGGTATAATAGCTCAGTTAACCTTCACTAGGGTGTTAAACAACTTCACTTAAGCTTCTATAGTTTAGCACGCTTAACATCAACTACGCTCAACTCGTTGAAATCATATACAAAAGTCACTTAACACTGTAACTATTAGCTATCATGAATCAAGCACTGATAAACTCATATACAGAATACTTGACACATTCAACTCGCATTTAACCTTCTATGTTACTGTAAACTGAAGGATAGTATACATACATTTGTTATAGAGATTTTCACCCCACTAGGTGAATCACACATTGTATGGCCTCCCCTTGTCCCGCTGCAGACTCATTAGCCCCTTTGGACCACTTTATATCTTTTAATGTTACCTTGATCATCCCTAAAAACATTAGAATATTGATATACGCCGCTTTTTCCCCGATAACCGCGTACATACGCGGGTATTCCCTCGATAGTCGCGTACATCGGGATGTGTGCATAATCCAAAACTGTTGGACCGTTCCTTGCCTTGAATCTGACTCATATGACTCCTGGCCTTCCATATGCCTTG
>LPNX010850815.1:90342-139438 GCA_001517045.1 Pseudotsuga menziesii
AACATTCATTAACTGATAAGCAAAGTTCATGTAATGAATGACAGATAGCAAATAAGTATAGCACAATCACATGAAATAGTCACACAACACACAGATTTTACGTGGTTCACTTCTAGGGAGGAAGCTACGTCCACATGAACTGTGTTTATATTATATCTTGAGAGAGTAACACAGTTTCGTTGCAACCTCTTATGCAGCTTGATATCTTCTGGGAAACTCCACGCACACGGCTGGGAGCCCTTCTCTCTTAGATCTCTTCTCTTCCTATAATTCTTTCTTCTTACAATATATCCTCTCTCTCTCTCTCTCTCTCAATCCCTGCAGATTGTTACATTCATGCTCAAAGAGCTGGCTACTAGTTACAGTAAGATAACTATAGACTTAACAACAGAACTAGAGCTCGACTCTTTCTCAATGTCTTAAAATACTGACGACAACTAGAGACAACCTCACTAGCTCTGGCTAACTAGCTGACTGTCTAAACTTTCATAATACAAAATACATGCTTAAATAGGTGTCCTGAAGGTCTCACCATGATACAAAACTGTGGCCCTATTCCAACAGTAACCCAAAAACCCTAAGTGTGATAGTCGGCCTATCTGTACTTTGAACTGCCGCTTATCGGTCACACTGCAGCTTTCTGTAGTCTTCCGTGATTTCTGGTGCTGGTCGTGGGTATGGGCGCATCTTCCTCGGTTGCTCCCCTTCTATCCTTTGTCTTTAATACCTCAGCCCGTTGCTCCTTTTCCATTTATGAGGGTAGCTGAGCCCTCCTGTCATCGCCACTGCCTTAAATGCAGTGGTTGAGATCTCTTCTCAGCCACTTCAGGTACTCTTTCCTTTGAATTCCTTATTTCGATATAGTATATTTTCCTGTAGTTGCGGGGCCCTACTCCAACAAGAATTGAAGAAACAACTAGAGTAGTCAATTTAGCTTAGTCATCTAGCTAGGGTGCATGGAAACACATGAAATTAGTGGCAGAAGTGATTCAGATATGATAATTGAAATTGAAAGAGCATAATACAAATTATATTGAAATATTTCATCACTTATAATCAGTCTCATAGATTTGACTCATTTATTATTGCATTTACTTGACTAGAAACCCTCAATTAAGCATGGTTTGAAGCTTATTGACAAAAGATGTGACATACGAACTAATTGGACAGTATTTGGACAATAATAAAGATACATTTATCATATTTATTTGACTGGTGAATAAAAAAGGGAATTGGAGGAATAACCACTCCAAAATAGAGCTCAAAACAGTGGACAGGAGGCCCAAAATCAAACATAAGACTGTCTAGGAGCGTAGGTGAAGCTTGGGATTCACTGGAGCTAGAATTTTCTGAGATGGTGTCTGAAAAATATTACTGATATGATCTCACTATCTAAACATCATGCGCTTCACATCTACAATGAGAAAGGAATGGGAGTGGAGGAGTGGGGAAGGAAGGATTTGGGGCTCATATCCTAAAGGTATGAGGTACATCACTCAGAAGAAAATGGTCACATAAGCATGAATAAATTAATTCATTAACCAAACTAGTAAATGGAGCTTGAATTATCCTTTAATAGATCTATGGGTGACCTGTTTAGCAAGTAGAGGCAATAGGTGACATGTGAGAGCAAGTCATCCACATAGAAACCCTAACCTTGGCCAAGTCATGCGCCCTCCTTGAGTAATTGGAAAGTGTTGGAGACATTTACCACCATACACACTCTTTTTGGTCAAATTGGCCTAGTTAAACCACTATTATAAGTATAATTGACATTAATTGACATCAGTGGAGCATTAATTGGCATCATCCAGTCACACACACTCCTACCTACAGTCAAGGAATCTAACTTAGCCTTCTCCTACAGTCAAGGAGGATAACCGAAGCACTCCAAGGGTGATCTGAGTGATATTAATGCACCTAATCACTAACTAGTGGTTACAATCAGTTCAACCAGTCAGTTAAGGTGCCTCCTCTCATTAAATATACTATTTAATGATTATTTATTATTATTTAATGATCTGGAGTCAACAGGGGTGCCTCCACCAACTTCTGATGATCAGTTTAGCTTCAGTTAACCTCATCGAGGTTCATTGAAGCACTAGCACTTGATGGTTGGCTTGATATGGCATGTGTTTGATCTCTTTTAGTTGAGATTCAATCATTTATTGCACTCTAACTTTAGTTAGGGTTTGGTGAGTCAATTAGGGTTTTGGTCAAGTGGTTAACAGAGTGTGAACAAATGGCTTACAGTTAGTTAAGCCAGAATCACTCATTGATTTCGAATGGCCTCCTTAGGTATTCAAATTCCTCATTGATTCAAGCTATTGCTTGACATTGTTATTGTAACTATTCATTGTTTATTGAATATACAGAGAGGAAACCATTCTGGTTCCGATTAACACCATTTCTGAGTTATTTGTTGATTATTTGTTGATGAGATTGATTATTTGTTCCTAGATCAATGTGCAAGAATCATAGAAAGTAGGGTCCATGTGAAGATGTTTCCTTATCCAAGTCATCCATAAAAATTAGCAACTATTCCCTCCTTTGTCAAAAGTTTCCTTCTTTTCCTATGACATCTCTTCTGAGTCTCCAAAAGGAAACTGCACCCTCCTTTGTTAAATATTTCCTTCTTTTCCTATGACAACGTTTTTGAGTCTCCAAAAGGAAACCATTCCCTCCTTTGTCTAATGTTTCCTTCTTTTATCTTTGACTATTTTTTCTATGCTTTTGGGCACTTTCCCTTTTCCTCCCTGGCTTCTTTTGTCATAGAGTATCCAATTCTTTCACCTTTATAAGTTGACTTGCACAATATGCCCCCCCTGACATGGAAGGCACATTGTCACATAATTAAATTGCATTATAAGCAATAATGATAAATAAAAATCAAATACATGCCTCAATAATATTTATTTAGCAAAATTTCCCTAGGAAACTTAATTAATTCCACTTAGTCCCCCTATATGTTTAGCATGGTCCATACTTTTGTTGGTTAATTAGGTGGGGACATGACAGTCATCCCCTCCCAAATCTAGTTGTCCTCAAGCAGAAGCACTCCATAGTGCTACAAATTTGTCTACCATGTAGGAGAACTAGAGCATGAACTCATGTGCAAAAAATGTTGACTTGCTCCATCAAGCCAACATGTAAAGTTTCTCCAAAAACAAGCAATGCTAGGATCTCATTGCTTGCATTGCACCCCCTTCAGTGAGAATACCTTCCAACACAAATTATCATACAAAAATATGTCTAGATCCCATTTCCTCAACTATAAGTATCCAAACATTAGTATCCACCATAAAATTTTATCATCACAGGAAATGAGATTCATGATGTGGAAATCATACCACTGCATTGAAAATTGGAAATTCTTAATGCAAAATTGGAAATATGTGAGTCTTCTCCACGCAACATAAAATTGTTTGTGTACTTGATGCATACTAGCACTGAATCTCACTATTTTTTTGCTGCAATGCCATATGTATGATTCCCATGTCTCAATAAAAATATAGGCATTGTCCAACAACCATAGATTCCTAAATTTCTCACAATAAGATGATGTATCACCTTTTTCTCCAAGAATGCAAGCAATAAATACAAGTAAGTGTCCCCTCATCCAACCTAAGAAGGTACTGACACTCTGATCCAGGTCATTCCCGGGTGCACGCGGGGGAAAATAGTTGACTAGATCAGTCTAGCACTGTTATGGCGAGAGCTTAGAAAAAGAACAAGGAGAGTAGGAATTACACTATATCGATAGAAAGTGAGCACACAGACAATATGCAAGAATTCAAACCAATTTCTATTATTAATTCTTCTCTAGGAAGGTTGGTTGATTTTTACAATAATGTACATGTTTATATATAATGTTGAGATGCTTGGGTGACTACCTATTACATTCAGTTACAAGAAGCTATAACGGTTCAGAAGTTCAACCGTCGCAGATGATAGAGAGTCAATCTATCGAAGTTCGACATGTGCCAATAAGGCATGTTAATATGTTGTATGTTGAGTGCAGAATCTGTCAAGATTTGTTGAGGTTGTTTTGAGGCTCAAACTTGTCGAAGCCAATGATGAACCTGTCAAAGAGTCAAGTAGTCGAAGTGCTAGACTTTGTCGAAGTTTGACAACATGCCAACTGTTGGTTGGATCATTCCTCCTTCCTTAAGAAACAATGGTCTCCATTGTGTATTCATTTAGGTGAGGAAACTTATTGGATATTTTGGTAGTAGAGTACTATTTTCCTTGTGCGGGGGGATTACCAACTTTATCCACTTGAAACAGGGGAATAGAGTTTGTCCTTGTATGGCATATGCATTGTCCCACAATGGTGTCACAAAGAATAGGTTCCTGAACATCCAGAAGAATGTCTTCAGGTTTTGTTGTCTACAAATTGTTATGTTCCAACAATGGTTCATGGCATGGTCGAAGTAGACCTACATTGAAACTGGATGCAGTCTTTCCAATATGTTTAAGGATACTGTATGGACCATATAAAAAATGTTTCAATTTTCTGTGTGGACCAGTGAAGTGCTCTCTCTTTAGATGTAACTAGACCTGATCCCCAATTTGGAATGAGTGAGGAATACGATGCTTCATGTGTCGGGCCATAGATTTTTCATTATCTTGTTACAAAATCTACTATGCTTGCTTATGGATGTTGTATATTTGATCTCTAAAATTTAATGCTTTCTTCACTTCTCATTCTTTGACGTCGGTGTGACCTGACTGTGTCGAGGAACTGATCAAGTCAATAGGCACTAAAGGTTGAAATCCATAATAGATCTCAAATGGACTCTTGCTTATAGAACTGTGTTGAGCATGATTGTAGCTGTGCTGTATGTATGGAAGAATGTTATCCCATGTTCAACGATGGTTGTGGTTATACATGCGGAGCAATTGTACTACTAAGCGATTTACAAATTTTGTCTATCCATGAATGGAAGGTTGTCGACAAAGAAAGTCTTGTGTCGAGTCGTTGCCAGAGAGTTTTCCAAAAGGTGTTGACAAATATAGCATCTCTATCATAAATAATGGTCGTTGGGAAGCCATAATGTTTTGACACATGTTCGAAGAAGAGATGAGCAGTCTGCTATGCTTTCATGGTCTTCTTACATGGTATGAGGATATCCATATTGGAAAATCTGTTGACTACTACTAATATTGCTTCATGCTGATGTTTGGTATTAGGATATCCCATCAAGTAGTCCATGTAAATAGATTCCCATGGTCGAATAGGAACTGGAAGGGATGTGTACAGTCCTTGTCATCGATTTGACAGTTTAGTAATGGAACAAACCACGCATGATCGAATGTAATTATTGATGTCATATTTAAGTAAACGCCAGTAAAAATAATTTTAGAGGATAACAAGTGTTTTTGCGACTCCAAAATCTCCTGCAGTCTTGTTGTAGTACACATCACAAATGAGCTTCTGTCAGTGCTCACCACTCGGTACACAAAGCTATCCAAGCTTGTATAGCAAGGTGTCTTTTAGGAAATAATCAGTAGTAGACATCGTGTTGGTATGAAGCTGTCGATAAATTGATGAGAAGTCGCAATATACCAAATACAATTGTGGCCAAGTAGTGGTGTTGTAACCATGCATACTCATCACTATAGACAGTAGAGTAATGGGTGGTCGGCTGAGACAATTGGATGCATCATTGGATTTTCCTTTCTGGTACTTAATTACCAACTAAAATTGTTGTAGGTAATTAATCCACTTGAGTTTTTGGTTTGTATTTAGTTTCGATTGGGACGGAGCGAACTGCAAAGGTTTATGGTCAGTGAGGATGACCATCTCCTTTCCAAGAATGTAGTGTCTCCATTTTTTAAGAGCTTTCATAATGGCATACAGTTCTTTTTCATACGTCAAATACCTTCTAATAGTGTCGTTGAAAGTTTCAGAATGAAATGCATCTGGGTGACCTGACTGAGTGATCACTGCACTGAGAGCATAGTCCGATGCATCTGTCTCAATCTCAAAAGGCTGATGCAAATTAGGTAACACAAGTACTAGTGCAATACAAAGCTTTTTTTTGGTTTGTTCAAAATCTTGTTTTTATGTCGGTGTCCATCTGAATATAGTTTTCCCATTTCCTTTAGTCAACTGATTCAAAGGCCATGCAATGTGACTAAAGCCAAGTATGAACCGTCTATAGAAATTAGCCAAACCAATAAAAATTCTTAGTTCATGAATGTTGTAAGGAACGGGCCAATATTTGAGGACTTGTACTTTTTCTAGGTCGACATGAATGCATGCATAATCAATTACATACCCCAAATATTTGATGTTGGTCATCGCAAATGAGCATTTTTCCATGTTCAGATATAGTTGATGTTACTGGAGAGTGTCGAAGACTTGTCAAAGCTATCTGACATGTTCTTCCCATGATCGGCTGAAAAATCAAGATATCGTCGAGATAGAAAAAGACACACTTGCCGATGAAAGGTCATAGAAGGTCATCCATATATCTCATGAAGGTTGCATGTAGATTGGTTAATCCGAAAGGAATGACTAACCATTCAAATGATGCTTCCTTGGTCTTGAAATCTGTTTTCCATACATCAGTGGAATCGATCAAAATTTGATGATATCTCGACTTGAGGTCGAGTTTTGTAAAGAACTTATCACCTTTAAGACCGTCGATGGGTTCATCTATCCGTGGAAGAGGGTATCTGTTCTTTACTGAAATTTTGTTGAGAGCCCGATAGTCGATGCACATGCACCAAGTCCCGTATTTCTTTGGAACTAGGAAACCTGGACTTCCATAAGAAGAATATTTGGGGCGTATATGTACTTTATCGATCAAATCCTATATTTTCATGTGGATCTCTTCATTCTCGAGAATGGACCTTTTGTAAATAGATGTGTCAGGTAATGAAGAACCAGGAACAAGTTCAAGGGATTGTTTTACCTAGCAATGTAGAGGTACTTCATTCGACTCTTGAAATATGTTATAGTATTCCTCAATAATATTATCTATATGTTGTTGTTGTTGATATTTTCATTGGTCAGTGAGTTGACTCATTGCTGTAGTCTTTCTGGAATGTTGAGGCTTTATTATAATTAATGCAAACTTTGAGCATGATTGATAAGCTTCTTTGTTTGTTTAGCAGATATCATAGCAACCATTGATGTGGGTTTTCACTATGGTATGCTGTACCATTGATTTTGAATTTCGACAATCACCTTCTAAGGACGTGACTAATATGTACCATGTCCCTCCCACATTGAATGTTTCCCAAACAAGGTGTTGGCTACGAAAAGTGATTCCACATCACATAGTACTTCATCTTCAAAAGGCTAAATGAAGTAGGCGAGTCTGCATTGGTGTGTTATTCTTAGTTCCTGACCATCCTTCATCCAACTGATATTGTAAGGATGAGGATGTGGAGTGGTGACAAGACCTAAGTTTTTCACAAGATCTTCAGAAATGAATTTCTTCTGGCTACCAATATCCACAATCAAATGTAATGGATTTTTATGAACCCATATCCGTGTATGGAACAACCGTTCTCATTCCTCCTCGTCGACAAAAGTCAAGAATGTAGGAGTGGTTGAGGTCGAAGCCAAGAGGGTTTCTACATCTGGATCACATTCTACCAGGGTTGTATCGGATAAGTCAGATGTCGATAATTTTGACAAAAATGTATTCCAAGATTTTCATTGTAACGTATCACGCCATGTTGAATTGTGATAATCACACCATTTCCTGGTAGGATCTTGTTTGTTGCGATCCCTCCCATCTTTCTGAAAGTTCTTCTTTTGATGATTAGAATTTGGTGGAGGCAATTGAGAAGGGTTATTTGACTTGTCGGATTCGACTGATGACTTCTTGTCAGATGTTTGACCTGTTGGCATGTTCACAAAACATGCTTTTCCTTTTTGTTTGAATTCAATCTTGCAGGCATAATCAAATGCATCCACAATCGTGATAACAGTCAGAAACTCCATATCTTGCTGAATGTACGAGGATAATTCACTGACGTAATTCAGGACAAGAAATTTATCTTCTTATTTGATGCCACATTAGAGGAAATTTCAACTCAAAATGGGCCTTTTAACTTTAACTCAAATTCCATGTCATCATGTGTTAGCCAATTAAATTGCTTTAAATTTGAAATACCGTATAGGTATTAAACACCTTTTTAATATAAATTTGCAGATAAGTATCATAAAAAAAACTACTTTTTTTGTTTGTATTTTTGACATATCTCGCCGTGTTTTTACTCAAATTTCAATTCGGAAAGCTCGTTGGATGCGGAATTTAGTTCTGCATCCAACAAGCTCTCCCGATTGAAATTTGAGTAAAAACATGGGGAGATATGTCGAAAATACAAACAAAAAAGTAGTTTTTTTCTTTTCTTCCTCCAAAATTAATAAATATTATTTTATTATTTTAACTATTATTTTATTAATTTTTTTAGGAGCCCCATTTTGAATTGAAATTTCCTCTAATGAGTCTATCCATGAGTCGATAAAACTCATTGGTATTACTCTGCATGGAATGGTCTTTCTACTACCTTTGCTGATGCAACTTCTTATACTATTTTTAAGATACTTGGGTGGGTAAAACTACTTTCATACTTGAAATTTTTTACCCATGTGTCTATGGGTTTGCCTTTTTTTTCCATATTTGTTAATTAATTTTCCCACCAGCAGTGTAGGGACGTTGACATCTTTACGGATGCAATGGTGATATTTTATGCTTCAGAGAGTTAATTCATAGAGTCGTAAGATTCTAGTTGTTGTACCCAATTGTCGATAGATTTTGCCTCAATATTTCCTTCAAGATTCGATATGTAGAGATTCATTTTCACTTTGAAGGGGTTGATCTTATCGGAGTGAGGTCACGTCGAAGATTACCCAAAGTTCAAAGCGAATCACATGAGAATATCGCAGAACTAGGTGAACATTTTGGTTCGCTGGCGAGCAAGTTCTTTTTTATGAGTTGTTCTATCTTGTCAATTGCATGTATATTGTCTACTTCTTCGGCCATCTTTTCTGAAGTCGAAGGAAGTGTCTTCTTGTGTTGTTGAGTTTGCGAGCATGTTTGAACAATAATAAGTTAAATAACTTCAATGGAAGTGCTGATGTAACTTAAGCTCTGAACAAGATCAAGCTCTGATACCGATGATCCAGGTCATGCCCAAGTGCACATTGGGGACAACAGTTAACTAAATGAGTCGAGCACTATTGTGGAGGAAATTTAGAAAACCAACAAGGAAAGTAGGAATTACACTATATCGACAAAAAGTAAGAACACAGAAAATATGCAATAATTTGAACCAATTTCTATTATTATTTCTTCTCTATGAAGGTTGGTTGATTGTTACAATAATGTACATGTTTATATAGAATTATGAGACGCTTAGGTGACTACCCATTACATTTAGTTACAAGAAAATATAACATTTGAGAAGTTCAAACGTCAGAGATGACAGAGAGTCAATCTGTCGAAGTTCGACAAGTGCCGACAAGGAATGTCAAGATGTTATATGTCGAGTGTAGAATCTGTTGAGATTTGTCAAGGTCAGTTGTATTGAGTTTTGGACTTGTCGAAGCCGATTCTAAGCCTATCGAAGTAGTCAAAGTGATAGACTTTGTCGAAGTTTGACAACATGCCAACTGCTGGTTGGATCACACTCCTACCAAAAGGTCCATGTGAACACTTCTAATGGCTCAACTCTCTGCCACTGGTCAAAGGATGCAAGTATTTATCCAACTATGTGGATTTCCTCCACAAAGACCACTTTATGCAAAATATTTTCCTCAACAACTTATCTTGGCAGTTTGCTGGATTATCTGTCTTCCACTAATCATGTGCAGACATTTTTCTGCAAGAAGACTTCATGTTTGACATGTAATATTCCACCCAATCCATATGTTGTTGAATGACATCAAGTGACAACAATATGTTCCTATGTGGCTGTTTTGAGGGTGATGGTGCATTCATCAAGTCATCATGAACACGTAGGAAATCCTCCAGCTCTTCCTGTTGCACCAACAAGGAAAATTCATTCTCCCAATTTTCATCCCCACTTGATGAGGATGAAGTAGGAGTGTGGGTAGAACTTTCAAACAGATCCCTATAATACTTATTCACCCAAATTATGTCTTAATATTCTTCCTCAATGGCTAATCCAACTGAGGTGAGATCATCTGTCTCTTCCATGGAGAAGAGATCTCTCTCTAGAAAACAACTCCAGTTTTCTCTGGAAAAGGTCAAGTGCTTTTTTTTGATCAGCTTTGTCTACACAATTCTCAAGCACATGCAAAGCCAAGTGCATGGCATGATCCACCATCTCATGATATTCCTCCATAGTTCAAGAATGCAATCAACCTTGTGAAGATGGTTGAATGGTGTGAAGGAAGGTAGGTGAGGTCTTTGCAACTTCTCATGAAGTTTCTCTATATCCATCTTGGAATATTGGAGTGCACCTTGAGTGCTCTTCAAGGAATATTGGGTGGTAAATAATTACTATGTGGGATTTTATATCTCTTCTTCATCCTTCAAGGATTCTGCATACAACAACTCCACAATCTCAAGAAGACTGTCTCTATCAGAAAGAAATTGTAGAAAATTACCTTTGGTGCTTGTCATGGACTTCTGAAACTTATCCATGTCTTTAATGGAATATTTCTCCTCCAACTTCCAACAAATATTTTTCATCAATGCATAGGTTCTATGGAGAGTGTGTAGGGTCTCTTTGATTTTTCACTCACTCATCTTCAGTGACCCTGCAAGAAAATGAGGTTCTTGCAGATGAACCTCTTCTTCTCCCCTCTCTCTAGTATCAACTTCATGGAACTCTAGTGGTGAAGTGGAAGTTGATATTGGAACCTTTTCTTCAAGTCAAATATCTATGTCACCAACATAGAGAGATGGAAATTTCTCTGTAGATGTCTTAGCGAAATTTGAGCACCCATCAACATGTACTCTTTCAATCATTTCCAGAGTGTTTCTTATCTCTCTGGATTGTTCTTCTACAACATTGGTGGTAGGATGAAGTGAAACAACACCTTGATATTTTATTACACAATCCTCATTAGTAAGGATTTCAGTTATGTCTTCCATGGATGCAACATATTTTCGTTTATGCCCATGAGAAACTTCACCCTTTCCTTCATTGCAAATACCTTTTAGTAGCTTGCTTTTCTCTTCATGATTCTTTATTTTTTCTTTCCCACTTGCAAGACTAGATAGTTCATAGCTCTCCTTAATGATGAAAGTGGGATTAGGGGTCTTATTGATGTTAAGCCTTCCCTATGATGTGGCTGCAACCTTATAATTTTTCAAGAGAGTGCAGAAATCATAACTGTGTGCATCCCTTTGAATAAGATCTTTCTCATTCATATTTCCTAGTTCATACCCACATGGTGGGGGATTTTCTTCCACTTCCTTAGGAAGATAAAATAATGATTTCAAATATGATATGTGTTCTTCTTTTGGATCTGATACAAAATATCTCTTACCATCATTGAAAACCTCACCCTTCTTTTCACTGATGTTGTGATCACCAACAGAGAAACTAGGAGTGAATTTATCTCTCGCACAATTGGCCTTCCTTTTGTTGACCTTAGATACAAGTGAAGTATTTCCATCCTCCCATGGATCATATGGTTTCAGGTCTACATGTATGCTTCAAAAATAAAAATTTTTATCATCCATGTTCTTCACCTTATCCTCTTTCTGTACAGATACTTTGGTGGTCTGCTCTTCCACCAAAATTTCTGTTACACACACAAGCGACGTGGCCTTGTATTCTTCTTCCTTATGTGGCTCAGGGGGATACTGTAAATATGATTTGTAATATCCTCTTGGATCTGATCCAAAAGGTTTTTCTCCACCCATACATGATCCCACATATCTATCAGTGATATGCAGATCACCAACCAAGAATTTGGAAGTGAATTCACCTTCCTTTTCTTCTTCCATGCAGTCACCTTGCAGTGAATTGCACTCCACGTCAAGAATTTTTGTTCAAGACCTACCTTATCTCTTCCTTTAAGACATAGTATTACATGGAATACTGGAAGGGTTCCTTAGAATTCCTTCCATTGAACATTTGGCCATGGATGCTTGTAGATTTCTGCCAAAGAGTTTGATCATAAGTGGAGAGCCAAAAATCATTAACATCATTCCTACTACCTATACCTAAGGTACTGCATGAGGGATATTCATATCCTTACTATTTATACTTCTTGAGGTCTTATTCTTCTTCATACCTTATGTATTATTCTTCATACTTCTCATCGAAGCCTTGTTCAATTGTTGGTAGGAGCCTCATGGCTGCAAATTGACTTAATGATCTGCAATGTTAGCCAATAGAGAGCCTTATTTCCAAAGGTTGAGCCAAGGAAATTTATTTTATACCACTGTAATATCCCCAAATTATATTTCAGATCTAATAACTCCAGACACATTACTTGATGCATAGAATTATCAAACTAGGTGCTAGGAAATTACTAGTTTTGACTGGAAGGACTCAAACTGAAAGGGGTTCTTCACAAAAGGAACTCAGAGCTCTGATACCACTGCAATTATATGAATTATTATATACATATAATATCAGTAATATTTCTTCAAACTTAATTAAAATTTCTGATATGAAACTTGCAGACACTCAGTAAAATTTCATACTAGGAAAATGATGGTATTTTGCTGAGAAATCCAGAAGTATGGAAGTAGGAAGAGGGAAGTAAACAACGTAAGTTTCATAAAAGTGAATTCATATTCCCAAATTTTTTTATATTGGGGACCATCTATATTTTATATACCTCTATGCGGAAACTTACTCCCATGCTTCTGGGTCACCAAACCCTGAAACTAGGAATACTTATTCAGTCCTTTCGAATAGGGGCTTTGGAAAAAGTGCATATATGTCATATGAAATTTATACAATATAAAATAAGTTTTAATCTAGTTTGGGAATTTTATGGAGAGTTTTGGAGATTCTAGGAGTGATTTGGGAAAATTAGGACATTTTGGCCTAGGGAAGTCCTACACAATGGAGGCTACCAAAGCACTGTACAACCTCAAATAATTTTAGATATGAGAGTATTTATGGATATAGGGGTCTATTAGTGACACAAAAAAACTTTAAAAATCGAAATTGAGTGAATATAACTCACTGAATTGAAGAAACAACTAGACCAGTCAATTTAGCCTAGTCATCTAGCTAGGGTGGATGGAAACACATGAAATTTGTGGCAGAAGTGATTCAGATATGATAATTGAAATTGAAATAGCCTAATACAGCTGATATTGACATATTAAATCACTCATAATCATTCTCATATCCTTGATTCATTTATTATTTCATTTACTTGACCAAAAACCCTCAATTAAGCATGGATTGAAGCTTATTGAAAAAATATGTGACATATGAACTAATTGGAAAGTATGTTGATAGTAATACATAGATATTTATCACAGTTATTTTATTGGTGCATAAAAAAGGGAAGTGGAAGAATCACCAATCCAAAATAGAGCTCAAAACAGTAGGCAGGAGGCCCAAAATCGGACATAAGACTGGCTGGGAGTGTAGGTGAAGCTTGGGATTCACTAGAGCTCAGATTATCTAATATGGTGGCTTCAAAATATGACTGATATGATATCACTAGCTGAACATCATTCACTCCACAACTGCAATGAGAAAGGAATGGGAATGGAGGAGTGGGGAAGGAAGGATTTGGGGTTCATCTCCCAAAGGTATGAGGTACATCACTAAGAATAATAATATCACATAAGCATGAATCAATTAATTCATCAACCAAAATAGTAAATGGATCTTGAATTCTCCTTTAATATATCTCTGGGTGACCTGCTTAGCAAGTAGAGGCAATATGTGACCTATGAAAGCAAGTCATGCACATAGAAATCCTAACATCTGCCAAGTCATGCACCCTCGTTGATTAATTTGAAAGTAGCATCCATGTGAATATGTTTCCCTATGCAATTCATCCATAAAACTTAGCAATTGAGCCATCCTTTGTCAACAGTTTCCTGCTTTTCCTATGACAAATTTTTTGAGTCTCCAAAAGGAAACTATGCCTTCCTTTGTCAAATGTTTCCTTATTTTCCTATGATAGCTTTTCTGATTCTCCAAAGGGAAACTACACGCTCCTTTGTCTAATGTTTCCTGCTTTTTTGTGCTTTTGGGCACTTTCCCTTTTCATCCCAGGCTGCTTTTGTGATAGAGTTTCCAATTATTTCACCTTGGCAAGTTAAATTTCGCAATGCGCCCCCCTAACATGGTAGGCTCATTTCCACATAACTAAATTGCATAATAAATAATAATGATAAATAAAAATCAAATGCACACCTAAATAATGTTTATTTAGAAAAATTTCCCTAGGAAACTTAATTAAATCCACTTAGTCTCCCTGGGTGTTTAGCATGGTGCACACTTTTGTTGGTCAATTAGGTGGGGACATGACATGAATTTGGTTTCAAAATCTTGTAATATTTTCGTACTTCTTCATTTCCCGTTGCACTTATTCCTCTGTCTTCTTCAGTTGCTCCATAAGGTCGGAATTTATATGTTCTGGCGTTATATTTTCTATTGACTCTGATGCTTCTTGCACATTCTGATGTATAAGCTAAATTATTCTTGTAACTCTTTTAGCTTCAACCTACAGTTTTTCAACCTTATCTATGTGTTTATACTATTGTGTGCGCAACACTGTGACCTATTATTGCAATTTTTTCATCTTTGTTTCCTTAGCCATTTTTTCTTCTAAGGGAATTTTTTTTATTGCACTTTTCATCTGGTTCAGGTCTGCTTCAACTGTTTGCAACTACTCTATGAATTTATCTAACTCTACATCATCTATGAGCGCTTCCCAAGCTCGAGAGACTTGGTCGACAACTTTATCACACATTTCTTCTACCTCTTCAATCTTCTACACAGATTCCATTTCTGGTTTCCTTTGTTACTCTAACACCTCAGGTGGTGTTCTTGGTATTACCTCCGCCTCCAATTATGAAACTTTAGTTCGGAGGTCTTCTGCTATTTCTCCTAGTCAAGCGATCTTGACTTCCGACACCATTTCATCTATTATTCCTTCCTCTATAAAGGTTGTACAAGCAATGGCTACTACCTTGTCGAGCCAATGGTGATTTGCTTCCCATGTCTTCATCTTATGCTCAGCCTCTTATATGGCTAGTTTCATCTTCTTAATACCTTTGTTTGTGGCCTTCACTTACTTAACTAGTGCACCTTCTCTCACTTTTATATCCACAACTGCAGCAATATGCATTGCATACACTTTAGCCATTTCTATCAACGAGAAGTCTATCACTACCTGTCTTATGCTCTTGGTGTCATAATTAAACTCTAGAGTTCCTATATTGATAATGTTAGGATTATTAATCCTCCCTTGATCATACTGTCTATTAGATTGTTATTTTCCCAACTTAGGAAACCCTAATTAATTAAATTGGGTCCACTGGTACAATTGGGTTCACCTAGCCTAATGGGATCACATGTACCAGTCATTGAAGTGTTGGGAAACACTGCTAGAGGTTAACTGCCACTTAATGCATGTTCATGCATCAGTATGGGCACCTCCTAGACCAATCCCCATATTTTAGGAGTAACTGGGGGTCTCGGCACCAACCTACTTCAGTTAGTTGGTGCTAGTACTAGTTAGCCTTAGATAGCACCAATTGCTTTCAGTTACTTATCATTCAGTTAGCTAGTGCAAGCATTGCATGTCTAATGCATGGCTACATGGAGGGGAGCACTTCTCCTACCTACCACACTAAGTTGCACTGATTTAACCAGCTGTAACTGATTGATTGAGTTGTTGGACATCAGGGAGTCGATATTTGGACTCAAACTTTGTTAGTTACCTCACAAATAGTTAGGTAGTTCTAGCAATGCATGGATGATGCATGGCTGCATGGGGAGGAGCGCTTTTCCTACCTACCACACTCAGTTGCACTGATTTAACTAGCCATCACTGTTTGTTGGAGTTATTGGTGATCAGGGAGTTGTCTATTTGGACTCTGACATTAATTGGGAGACCTTGAGTTAGAATTCAATTAGTTACAGTCAGATCCATATGGCTTGATTCAAATTATTCCTATTTAAGCTATTGTACTTCATTGTAATTATCATCTAATTGCTTTTTTGATTAATGAAATGATTCACAGCTGCAAGCCATTTTTGCACTATTTGATTCTTCAATTGTTGAGTAAATTGTGTGATCTATCTTGTGAGTTGTGTGTTTTTCCATAGATATATGTGCTCAATTTAATATGGTATCAGAGCCTCAGCATACAAGGCACCTCTCCTCCTTAGATCTCCAACTGGATCATTTTTGAGGAAAATTGATCCTTCTAGTACTGCAACCGAAGCAGATAATTTACCACTTAATATCCCAACTTAAGAAATTGTTGATCAAGCTTGCTTGATAAACTATGCTAGGTGTGAAGGAAATTCCAAAAGTACAGACTGTCGACCTTACTTTGTATGTTTGATTGTGTGATTAACAGGTTATAAAATCCTCTCATTACATTCACTACAAGCATCTCATTCCCCTCACAACATTCGCTACAGCAGCTTAGTCCTCTCTACTGCATTCAAAATGTTCCCTCAAACGGAGTAGCTCACCCCCTTCAACTACCACCAGTGGAAATAAGACATGGAGAGCTTCCTTCACACAAAATTTCTCTTCAAACTCATAGAAGAAACATAGGCCATGCCAATTCTTAATTATGACAAAGAAAAGTACTTAAACAAGAATGGTGAAGCTCATGGATACTTGTCCCTCTCAGTCTATCGAGATCTTCGTTACCACATCCAAGGATTGAAGACTCCCAAGGATATTTGGGGCAAGCTTGCTTCCTTATTTGATAAGTAGGATGAGATGAGGGTCCATCGGCTAGAAAATGAACTAATATCTCTTAATCCATCCAACTTCAAAACACTAAATGATTTTTTCACAAAGTTCAAGAACCTGATATACCAATTGAAGCAATGCAAGGTGGAGAAGGAGGATGATCAGCTCATCCTTTCCATTATCTCAAAACTCAGTGCAGATTACTCAGTCTTTGTATCAACTTTTCAATCGGTGAGGATCGCTACTCCAAATTGGAAGATGCCCACTCTTGATGCTTTCATTGCATCTCTCACTTATGAGCATGACAAGTTGATCCAAATGGGTATCATTCGATCTTCCAGAGATCAAGCACTGGTTGTAGGAGGACCTAAGGGAGTGAATGATAAAGGGAAGCAAAGAGATAAGTCTCCTATGAATAAAGAGAAGTCAAATGAGCCTTCAGGTTTGAAGAGAAACAAGAAGAATGGCAAAGGCAAGGTCCTTTGTTCTTACTTTGGAATGGGCTTTCATTCAGAAAGCTCCTGTATGAGAAGACAACTTGATGAAATGGCTCTTCTTTTGAAGAAACATAACATTGCTACACCTGCTAGCATAAGGAAGGATGACTTTGAAGAAGAAGATGAATAACATCAAAGGAAAGGCCATGCACTGAAGGCTAGTTGTTCAACAACACAAGTCTTTCTCATTGATTCCGGAGCTTCCAATCATATGGCTGCCTCCAGAGAATCATTCTCTTCCTTACAATCCTTTTATGGTCCTAGTATTCAGATAGGAAATAACAGTCAAATTTGAAATAAAGGGAAGGGTTCTATCAAGCTTGAACATGGAATATTTAAAGATGTTCTCTATGTTCCCTCCCTTGTTTTAAACCTGTTATCTGTATACCATCTGACTCATATTGGATGTCTAAAGTGAGTGATAGTTGGTCCTGACTGAGTGGAGATCACATATATCTCTATTGGGAACATAATAGTGAAGGGTGTTGCAAATCATGCCTCCAAAGCATATGATTTCTCACACTTCATGCCTCCTTCAGAACTAGTGCATTCTTAGCAGCCACTTGCAAGGGAAGGTAAAATCATTTCATCTACTTCTTTTGTAGCTTCTACTAGTATTGCATATCTAGCTATATCAGTTTATGAGATTGAGATTTAGGGTGATTCAGATCCAGATCCAGTCCCTACTTCCAAAATGGAAGCTAGGAAGATGAATGGAAACCCACTTGACACTCAGAAGGGAAAGACCCTTGTGCTATGTCATGCAATCTTACCTCCTTCAGAGAGATACAATAGACTCCCTATAAGATGCTACATGGCAAAGGCTTAGACTCACTACATTTAGAAGAATAGAGCTGATCATACACCTCTTCATCCAGCAAGAGACAAAGGTTACATTCCTCCTTCCTTCCATCATCATTTTGAGAGAATAAAGAGAAGTCTACATGCCATGCCCCAGAATACCTGTGAACAGAACCATTCATGCTACTTCACCACATCACATAGATGAAGGTTGCAGCAACATATTTCCAAGTTTTTCAAACTTGAATCTAGATTTTATCTGCTTAGATAGAGGGGTTTTTTTTCCCATGTGGTTTTTTCCCCAGCTCCTTGTATTAAGCAATTACTTTACTTGATGTAATGGGTGACCTATGGTCTTGTTACCAGGGCCCACAGTTGTCCAAGTTAGAAATATTATTCCTCCCTTGACCATACTATCTATTAGATTGTTATTTTCCCAACTTAGGACACCCTAATTAATTAAATTCGGTCCACTAGTACAAATGGGTCCACCTGGCCTAATGGGATCACATGTACCGGTCATTGAAGTGTTGGGAAACATTGATAGAGGTTAACTACCACTTACTGCATGTTCATGCATTAGTTTGGGCACCTCCTAGACCAATCCCTACATTTTAGGAGCAACTGGGGGTCCCGACACCAACCTACTTTAGTTAGTTGGTGCTAGTACTAGTTAGCCTTAGATAGACCCAGTTACTTTTAGTTACTTATCATTCAATTAGATAGTGTAAGCATTGCATGGATAATGCATGGCTTCATGGGGAGGAGCACTTCTCCTACCTACCACACTTAGTTTCAGTGAGTTAACTAGCTGTAACTGATTGATTGAGTTGTTGGACATCAGGTAGTTGAGCTTTGGACTCAAAATTTATCAGTTACCTCACAAACAATTAGCTAGAGATACCAATGCATGGATGATGCATGGCTTCATGGGGAGGAGTGATTTTCCTATCTACCACACTTAGTTGCACTGATTTAACTAGCTGTCACTATTTGTTGGAGTTATTGGTGATCACGGAGTTGTCTATTTGGAATCCGACATTATTTGGGAGACCTTGAGTTAGCATTCAGTTAGTTACAGTTAGATCCATATGGCTTGGTTAAAAATATTCCTATTTAAGCCATTGTACTTCATTGTAATTATCATCTAATTACTTTTTTGATTAATGAAAGCATTCACAAGTGCAAGCCATTTTTGCACTGTTTCATTCTTCAATTGCTGAGTAAATTGTGTGATCTATATTGTGAGTTGTGTGTTTTTACACAGATATATGTGCTCAATTTAATATAGAACTCCTCCGGACACCTGCATTCATATTGGTGGAAATGGAACTACTATTCCAGTTGGTAGCACTTCTAACGTCTCTGGTGGATCTTGTGACTAAGTGCTTAGGGATAGAAAGTCTACAAGAATTTTAACACCTTTGACAACCTTACAAAAAACTTTGATTAAATCAGTAATCGTACTTGTAACGTATGTCTTTCACTCCTCTATGGTTTTGAAGCTTTTCTTTGCAACTTTAGCTATTTCCTAAGTCCTAAGTTGTAGACCATCAATATCTAGGCTGATGGTATTTGCATTTCTATCAACTTTCCTCTTCTTCTTCCTCTTGGACTCTACTTGTTCCGTCTCATAGTTTTTTCTTTTCTTTTCTAGCTCATGGTTTGTCAGAGTTGAACTAGAACAAATCTGTGTTAGGTCTAAATCCTCTTACAGAGTTTCTTCTTCATTTCCGTCATTTGGCGGTGGTGGATCCTCTTGTCATATTTCTTCTTATTCTTGCGCTAGTTGATCTTTTGGCACTGGTACACACCATTCTTCTATCCATTCCTCAAAAATTTATTCAACCTCTTCCTTTGATATTATGAATGGAGTCACCAACCATTAGTGATGTGGGTCTTGGTGCGACTACATTTTGACGTTTTACTTGCCCATCCCGAATCTAACAACTTAACGAAACTATTGAATGGTTCAATCATCCATCCTATACTGGTTCCTTACCTAGTGCCTTATAGCCTCCTTGTGGATATAGAATTCAATGTTATTTTATGTATGTCATTCCTTCCTATTCTTGTCGAACCAAAGGTTTTGGTATCATGATTCTCTGTAGTGCACCAATAGATCTAGCCCTTGGTAGTTCGGTGGGTTGGACCATGCAATGAATGAAATTAATATTAACAACCAAGAGAAGTGACATGTCTTACCCTCCTCTTGTGATTGAATGGAATATTGCAACAACTCATTCAGCAAGAACTGTGATGAGTTGATCTAAACTCCCTCTGTGTAGATTTCAGCTAGTGCGATTGCTCCCGTAGTGCATTGGTTTGGGCACATATTGTGTAGTAACTTCGAGGCCAATACCTTCGTAAAAATGAAAATGGTATAATCATTGATGGAGGCTATCAGAAATCCTTTTTTATCTCTCATTAAATCATACTTCTCCTTCATCCATGCAGCTATCAAAGCTTCTTGATCCTTCCTTAGAAGTGGTGTTGGGTCCATTTCTGCAAATGGTAGGCCTATGACGGCTGCGATAAGTTCAACATCTACAGATATAGGAATTCCCAGCCATAGGAAACCACTATGAAAGAATACCAACAATTTCTTAACATAGGTGTTTATCGATATGCTACGACCAAAATGCGACATATATAGCAATGATAGTATGTCATATTTCTCTAGTCATCTATCCCACTCTGTGACTGACCACTTCATTGCATATGGTGTGTCTTGCAAAATAACCATATAGTCAAGGTATTCATGCTTCTTTGTGTCATGGTTAGCAAAGGATAACTTCTATAGGTTCGACAAGATTTCCTTCGACACCTTTTGGCACCAATGGTGCTATCAATGAGGTCATTGTTTTCCTTGGGATTTTGAATTTTGGTGCATCACTACATCTGGGCAGAACGTAAGGTGGAAACAAATTTCTTGTCTCATAATATGCATTATCTCATAGGGGTGGCACTGGGGTTAGAAATTCTTTTCTCTTCCTATTCCGGTTACCAGTGCGCTTTCCCCATGTGGTTCCAGATGGACCTGGTCTATCTACAAGCACTTTTCCAAATGGCCTAATGGGGTTTGGCTCCAAAACTGGATCATTTTGTCCAATAGTTGGTGCGGTCTGTGCAACAACTAGTGGAACCTTCACATGCATTGGAATATAACCAAAATTATCCTCCACGAATATAGTAGGAAATGCGGGATCAATCTCATATTCAACAACTGTGCTTGTGCTAGAGATGGAAATGAATATGCTATGAAGAACTCACTTTGGCTCTCAAGGTTGCAGACAAAAATAACTCTTCTCTCTTGCAATAGAATAAAATGAACTTAGGCATGAAGGATGATAGCGTGGAACGATTTTCCATAGACGTTCTTCGCACGTATAGGTAATCAATAGAAAGGAATTCATCCTTTCAGGCACATGGACGTACCATCTGACTCATTAACGAGACTTTTATGCATGCCAACAATTATCTATCACTTTGAATGGTAGTTATTTTCCAAAAAATTGAAAGTGACCAAAAGGTATGCCTGTATATTTTATCAAATTTGTCGAATTAATGACCTCCATCCTATCATATCCAGGATTACTGTATCTTATGCAACAACGTCGCATTCCTTGCAAATTGATTTTTATATTTTCTAGAGAACCTTTCTTACAACAATGGCATAGTCCTTCCAACTGATTTTCTGCCTTCAATAGGGTTCCGTTCTTGCAACATACCAAGTGTCTTCACTCAGAATTTTGACCTTCCCCAGATGCCAAGTTTGCGAATCTTCACTTCTTGCTGCGGAAGACTAGTAGTCTGCGACCATAAATTTTCTCTCATCTTTCTTTCCTATTTTTTCTCTTTTTTTTGTTTTCTTTCCTCTTCCTTTTTCTCTTTTCTATCCTTTTTTTATTTAATTTGACCAAGTCACAGCTATCATAATATGGTTTTAGTTGACTCCCATTGACTAGTCCTATAACTTCCATCCCATATTTTTTTTGTTGTTTCACTTCTCCTCCATCAGTGATCTCTTGGACAATGTACGAACCTAACCAATGATTTTTTAACTTCCCTGGGTGTTTGAAGAATTTTCTATCATACATAAGAAAAAGACCTTTGACTTGAAACTACTTGTGCTTAATGTGTTGATCATGCCATACCTTCTGTCTTTGCTTTTCAACATTCTGATGAAACGTCATGACAAAACGTTCTTTTTCCAATTGTAATTGTTGAAGTAATCTGTCTTTGATAGCATCAACATCTGTCATCTTAGTGATCACAACAATTTTTATACTTGGTACAATATAATCCATAGGCATGAGAGATTCTTCCCCATACACAAACCAAGATGGAGTCTAACCTGTTAACTTCTTACATGTTGTGCAATATGGCCATAATAATATGGGAATCTTCTGGTCCCAGTCATCTCTTCAAGAATTATAAACCTTTGTCAATGTGTTTACCAGAATTTTGTTGAATTATTCAACAACTCCATTTTCTTGAGGGTGATATGGCATTGTCATTCTATGCTGGATCTTAAATTCCTCTGTCAGTTCTTCAATCAATTGATTAATGAAATTCATACCTTGATCGTTGATTAAAATATTTGGGCACCCGAATCTTGTCTCAACATTTTCAAATAGAAACTTTGCAGTAGTCACGACTATACAATATTTTACTGGCACTGCTTCAGTCCATTTGGTTAGGTAATTAGTCGTAGTAACAATATACCATGCTCTAGTGTGCTTTCCATCCTGACTGATAGGTCCTATGAAATTAATGGCCCATTTATTAGATTCTTGCAATGTTATCTATGGTACCAATGACATTTCATCTCTTCGGGAATGCTTTCTATTCCTTTGGTAGACATCAAAGCTACGACAATATTCTCAAGCATCCACATGCATGGTGGGCCAACATAACCCTGCTTGCAAAATATTGCGCATCGTATATTTTCATGCATAGTGGCCTCCTCTAACACCAACATGTGTTTCATTTAATAACATCAGTTTTTTGTGCTCCAAAACGTAGTGCCAAAGTTTTTGAAATATTATAACTTCAAAGGATATTCTAAATGTATTTTACTGATGTACCCTAAGGGAGATGTTATTATTCCTTTATCAGGATGTTATTATAGTAATTGGTCATCATATATTCATGAGGTAAGGCCTCCATTGTAATTCAGGTCAATAGTACCCCAATGAATAATATAAAATATTGTTTTGAGTCTTCCTAGGTGAAGTCGTCCGAGACAGTTTAGTGGGGCCAACTTGATTAGGGTAAAAGTCAGTTGACTTAAAGTGTATAAATAAAGGAGCTATGCTTCTCATTAGAACATATATTCACTCACTTGAGTATCTCATAGGAGAGAGAGAGATAAAGATATCAACAAGGAGGACAATACCTATTTTGGAGTTTTATCTTATACATCTTATATAGAGGAATTTTTGTTGGGTTATCTTCTCCTTGAGGGTTTCCCATGATAAATATTGTGTCTATCTTGTGATTGTGTTTCTTTTAGTGTTTATGCATATGCTACTATTGTGAATTTGTATTAAACACTAATGATATCTATCTTATCATATGAAATCTTAACATGGTATGAAAGCTAGCCTGAATAGGACAAATTTCACAAGGTTAAACTTTCTCTCCTCTCCCTTGGAAAGAAATTAGGGTTTGTGCAAAGTTTGGAATTTGGAAGATATGCTTGCATAGAAATTTGGGCCTCCCTAGATCACATCTATTGATTCTAGGATCAAATTTTTTGGGTGGTTGAATCTCCAAGAAATCCAAACCCTAGTTTGTCCCTGAACTAGAAAAATGCAGAAAATCAGAACTAGAAATTATGTAGAAATTGGAACCTCGCAAGTAAAATTTCAAGGGTGAAGATTTGGGATCTCCAGAAATCAAGTGGACCAACCAACTCACCTCATTCAAGCACATCTATTGGTAATGTCATCTTTTCATTTTGAGAAATTTCAATTTTTAGTGACCTCCTAGATAGGATGGCCCCAAGCACTAAGCTTGAGGAAAAAGTAGAAGGAATATAAAACTTCCTAGAATGCAAGTATAGGATTGGTCTCATTCTGAAAGAAAATGGCCTTGATAAGTACATCAAGGATTGCTGTTCAGGACAATGCACCCTTGTAACCTAGGGTGTCTTGGGTTACCAACTTACAAAGACACTTGCAGATAATCAACTTATGTAGAAATTGAAATAGGAATAGGAAGTAAACTTGACATACCTGGTTTATGATGGTTGATCCAAGATTGATATTCTCCTCTTTCAGTCTCTTACAAAGCTTCCAGGGCTTCTCCAATTCACCTACAAAGAACAAATTCTTCCAACAATATCTTTTATATATATATCAATGGTTAATGAGATGCATATTCACAATAAAATAATCAAACCAATTCATCATTCATCATATACAAGAATGAAACAATACAAAGATTGGAAAAAGAACTTTCTTTATTAATAAAAAGAGAATGGTGAGATTACAACCCAGCTTCTGAAACAAGGACTCTCCTACAAACTGAGGACACTAAGTTCTGCTGCTCCAATATGTCTAAAGGCATACCACCAACATAACTTTTCTCTTCTAAGAATTATTAATCAGACCCATTCCATGGCCTCCATTTATACATTGGAAAATAGAGAGGTTTCGAAGGTTAGGATGGTTGAGATAGTTGAGATAGTTATTTATTAAGACTCAACTGATCTTGACTAATCATGATTTATATTTTTTAACATTTAATTAAGGTACACATGAGTATTAATATAGGAAAGGCGCTTATGACACACTCCTTTCTTTAAGGTAAGTTGCATGTTCAAGGTACACACGGTTCGCAATGCAAATACTCGTGTGTGACATGCGAGTTGCAATGAAAATACTCGTGTGTGCATCCCTAATCTCCAAATGAAAATATATTGAGTTGGTTAGGAGTTTATTTATCAATGGTCATGCACATCTATAGTGTTTTGGCTTACTTCAATCCTATTTGTCCTTTTATGTCCCGACATATTGGATGTCAGTAATCAGACAGAGAAGTTCCATTTTGGTTGATAATAGATGCCCCCTAATGTATGAGTTCAGAGGGAAGTGATGGCATAAATATATTACAATATTTTAATCTTGGATAACTCAAGTGTCCAAGGCAGCATAGTAATTACCTGAAACAAATACATATCAATCTCATATAAAAAATCATATTCGAGGATGCCATGTTCAATATAATGGAACATTATCTCCTTTACAATATTTGATTACTTCATGCGATACGGGTACAAGACCACATATATTACAAAGGTGGATCAAAGCCACAATATACAATGATGAGTATTCAAAATATGAAAGCTATGTAACTGAACACAGCATGATATTATGCAACTTAGGTTATAGATATGAACCTAAGGTATTCATCAAAATCCAAAGGAACTAGTACAATCCTTACCATGTGAATATATGTGCTAAAGTCGAACATGGAAAGAACTCAACAGAATGTAAGATAATGAATGAAACTAACAAAAAAAGCAAAGGAGTTCATCAGTAATGATAGTGAATCCTAAGGTACCATCGTTAAAGCTCTAGGTCTTCATCTTCAGGAAGTATTGATGAGAAACCATACTGTGATGAGGAAGGCAATGGATCCTCCAACATATCACAAGGGTGACTAGGAACTAGATATAGGAAGGTAGACACAAGTAATACTCAAATAGGATAATGATGGAATCAGGATAATAATCAAATGAAGGGATAGATCCTTGAATAGTGAGCACAGCACAGAGATGACCCAAGGAAGCTTTTAACTTGCAGATAGGACAACTAGACTTATCTATCATATAGGAGACATGATCAGATCCCCCATGTATAAAGGACAAGTGGAGGAGTGAGAAACTCAAAGTAATAGCTGAGCTAAAAGTGTAAACTGAAACATGAGTATTGGAAAGTTCATAGTGTTATGTTCAAGGGCGACATGTTGCCACTGTTTATAACCCAAAGAGAGTACTTCTTCCTTATCTTTCCTGTTAAATTTTAACGAGTCCAGGAAAGTCAACTCAGGTCTCTCTTCATTTTTAACAAGCTTGAAGAGGGGAGAGAATAATGCTTGATAAAGTTACTTATTCATGGATTTTATGAGCCTGAACTAGTACATGCTTGTTGGTGTTTTCATATTTTGAGAGTCTGAAAACTCTAAAGAAGACTCCAGGAGGATGATTTTTCATACAATTTAGTTTCCTGAGGCCGGAAAAGTATAAAACAATCCACAGAAGAACTCTCTTATCTTATGAATAAGTAAGGCACACCTTTCTCGCACTTAGTCATGAAGGTCCAAAAAAGGTTAAATTACCACCTATGCACCGCGCCTTCAAAAGCAACATATAACCTGAGTTTATGAGTGTGAAAGAAGGCAAGATCACTCAGAAAGATCCATTTGATGATGAGAAATGGGGCTTACAACAGTAAAATAGATGCTTTGTTCTTTAAGGTTTAACAAGCATGACAAACACATAAATTACGCTCGAAATTTTTTTCATGTTTGGGTCCAGAGCACGAAAAAGAGAAAACTAAGCTCATATCGAGGGTTCATTTTCCCTAAATATAGTCCCTCAATTCCATAAAAGTGATAAACCTATGCTTAAGAATACTCTTCTCAATTCTGAAGAAAAGAGAGTGTTCCTTTTTAGTATTATTCCACATGGTCCGAAAAAGTGATAACTTACCACTAATGTGTATGCCCATTCACATATTCTTAACAAGCCTGAACGAACAATTTTACTTGGCAGTCAAGTCTGTTTTGAGGATTTAGACCTAGGCCTAAAGAAACACCATAAGGGCAGGGAGCCTTATAAAAGGGAGATCTTGTAAAAAGAGATCAATAATGAGGCTCAATTTGTCGTGAAAAATAGATAAGAAGGTTCGCCAAAACCTATGACAAATGCGGCATAAGTATCAAAATACGACAAAGTGTTCTAAAATAGGGAATTCATGGAAAGGAGGCCCTGTCCATGGAAGAAAAATGATGTAGATGAGGTACAAATGGTTAAACACCATAGTCTGTGGTCAAAGAGGTAATCCTAGGGTCAAATAGGGATAAGGTATAGATGCATAAAGACATATGAAGAACTCAAATCCTGCCCTATATGAGAAGATAACAACTTTTTAAAGACTTCAAACCTGTTGCATTAGGGAAAGAGACATGGTATTAGTTCAATTACAAAGATAATTTTCAAACTATAGGCTAGAAACCCAAAAACCGAAATTTTTTCTATATATAGTTCAAAAATAGAATTAAAACATACCATTTGAAATTTTTACCCAATTTGGCAATATTTCACCTCTGACTTGGATTGCTCAATGTTGGTTGTTATATAACGTCTAGATTAATTCACCTAATATTTAATTATCGACCCGGTTGGTAGGCTTAGAGTTGACACAAAATATATGTGAAGGTAGAGGGTTCCTATGGTGTCGTGGAAATATTTTAACAAACAAAAGATCGAAAGATCTTTCAAAATGAAAAACTAAGTCAAACTCCTGAGAATTCAATTATTAAAGTAATTAAACTGGAACAAATTATTAAACTAAATAATTGACAATTATTCTATAAGTAAATAACTTTAAACTAAAAATGATACTATCAACAACTAACTTTTCAAATAGGAAACTAGGATGCAAGGAAAACCTAATTAATAAGCAAGTAGAAAACTTAATAAAGAAAATTAAATAAGAAGAAACAAGTGGAAAAATTAATAAAAATATCTTTGAATTCTGTCCTACAAGTCTCTTTTAGTAATCACACAACGAAAAAAAGAATAACCTAAAAACATGCTAAAAATAACACACAGAATACTGAATTTTACATGCAATCGGATAAATCAATACAAAAGCATAAACACAGAACAATACGTCAATAAAGAAATCAGAAACAGATTCAAGAAACAAAACATAAGACAGCTTAACACATATTCAAAGTGAAAAGAAATAAGGTAACTCTTAATAAATAAACTAAAACACTCTAACTTTAACTTCAATGTTAAATAAAACTATCTTCTAACTATCTTAGTCAAAGCACACTTCAAACATTAAAGAAACAGAACTGAAAACAATCTCAAAACACATTAAAAACACTAAAAACAAAACTATGGACTGAATGATAGACTGGACTATAGGTCTGGAAAGGGTGACCGAATGACAGTTTAAACAGGTTGTCTGAATGACAGTCTACACAGTTAAAATGACAAAAATTAACCTAAATGATCTAATCTTTACCTGAATCCATGCAGATGTGAATCTAATGCATAAAGGTAATAAATAAACCTACTTATTAAGCAAATTTGACAGTGAAATAAACTTAAACAAATTCATGAAAATAAAGAGATCATTGCAAGTGAATAAACAAACTGAAATTTAAATTGCATAAACTTATAACTTATAATAGAAAGAAAATAAATAGAACTGAATTTAAAAGCAATCTATTCTATCTGCTTGTAAATAAACTGAACAGTAAAATGGAAATAAAATGACTGAAAACAAATTCAAAAGCAACTATGAGCGCAATATAGCTATTTAATTCTGGAAATAAAATGCATTACAGGAAAATGAACTGATAAAACAAACTGTAAATTAAACTAGATACAACAGAAAATATGAAAGAAATAAACAAGAAAAAGGAAAGAAACCTCTGGTTGATGAGGGGCCCTCTCAGCAATTAGGGGTGGTGCTTGGCTAACTTCTACTCAAATGAAATTGTCAATAGTAAAGAATACAACTCTTTATTCAAACAATGGAATAGAGTTACAATGTTATTCTCCAAAAAGAACTGTCTAACATGTAAAAATGATCAACTCCTAACTCTGCACGAAAAGGTGTTTATATACAGCCTTTACAGGGATAAGCAAGTCGACCCTTTAGTGGTCTACTGTTCTCTAAATTTAGTCGATCATTAAGGCGTATAACGAATCACAAGATAATGCATAGGATCTTCCCTTCTTCAGCGCTAGTCTAGTTCTTTTCATTAGACAGTGTACGCACAAGCTCCTTCTCCATTGCAAATGGTCTTCAGATGTGGCGCATGACTCCTTCCTTAGCGCAGTAGGTGGGATGGTGGCGAGCAAAGGAGAGTGCATGAGCGAGTCTTCTAGAATGTAGGATTAATACATCAACCCAATGCATGTTCTATTGGTGGGGTGTCGACAAAGGAGGCTGCACGCTGGTGGATTATCTAGAACGTGATATTCATTACCCAGACACATGGAAAATAGGTTGCTTGCAGGCTGTATCACATTTTAATGTCTGAAATCAATTCTCAACAATGCGCAGTCTAGTTAGCTATCTGGACGGAAAGCTAAACAATGAGCGAGACCATGAGGTGGGTATGCTGGACATAGATCTAAGATGAACGAAGTGTCTGCTGACTAGTGCACTTCAAGACTAATGTTTGTAGTAACATGTTTTAACATCTGTCAAACTACCAATGAGTTTCGTGCAGCGAGCTCGATGACAAGCTGAACGTCGAGCTAGATGTGCTATGAGTATGGAAAGCTGAATGCGTACTTGCTGTTAATTTGTCCCAAAAATATTATAAAACCTGCAAACAAATATACAAATCAATTAATATATCAAATGCGCTTCAATAATCTCAATTTTAATTAATAAAATCATAAAATGATAATAATAAATGGATTTTTTATAAACCTTAAATTCATACATGCCTTGGGCTAAATGAAGATCTGCGTGACATAAAATATGTAAAAATATAATAAAGAATATGTTTAAATGAGTAATTTAATTGTAAAAAATGATAACAAATCTAGGATCAACACTCAACAAGGACAAACCAGTGAACGATCTCAAATTCTGCAAGTGTCAGGATAGCTAGCTTTCCCTTCTCTTTCATTTCAACCATTCTAAATTTCAATTTTATGCAAATTTTTAATGTTTTGGGCTTGACTTAGGGAGGTTGCACAATACACGTGGGTAGGTGACTTATACAGTCACGTACATGCATTGTACATGCGACCTGGACGAACGAAACTAACATGTGACACACGACCTGTCTAAAAGACAGTCGCGTGTATTATGTAACATAGATAATTTTAAATTTGGCCAAAATTAAAAGAATTTGATAGATTCTAATGATTAATGGTGGTCAATTGGCAAGTTCAATCATGGTTTTAGAATGGAGGGAACAAGAACACAAGGATATGGACCGATATTCTCTCCGTGATGCTCCCACTGTGCATGCGTTACTAAAGTTCTTCTGTACTTCTCCAATGCGAGCCAATGTCCACTTGCTTGAACATTTGATTAGCTATTGGGATCATGACCTCGGGGATTTTTATATTCAAGGTGAGATCTTGGAGATAACTATAGAAGACATGTATTTCATCACGAGGTTTTCTCGCAGGGGTATGCCTATGAACCTCGAAGGTACTAGCAGGGGTGATGATCCCATGAGTGTCGAAGACTACACGGACACCTACTGCACACCAAGGAATCATAAAAATGGATCATCCATCCCGATTGTTCATATGACCAAATTCCCACTACAAGTAGTGGTAAGTACAATAGTGTGGATTGTAGGATATTCTTCATTACATCTCGCCACTTGGAAACAAATGAGATTGGAAGTGGAGTGTTTACAGGGAACTGTGTTCGATTGGTGTTTGAGTATGATCCCAATCATGAGGAAGCAACTCTATTACTGTAAGAGAGGACACCGCAAGAATTTTGGATATTCCAGCATATTGGTAGCATTCTTCTTTGAGAGAGTGCCCACTATCAACCCTGCAGTACCACTTCCATCTTTCTCTCCTCACCAGCCTATAATGAATAGGTGGGGGGAAGTCTTCCTCCACCAAGGTGGCAAAGGATCAGTTCAGGGTGTATACGATGATGAATTCTATGTGTTGTGGGGGTGGCAGTGGCCAACACTTGAGAAATTTCCTTACTCAGGTTTATATTTTCAAAGAGACAATGATCTCATCCTCCCTCTAGGAGGAATGTGGGGGGAGCTAGGTATTTCGCTTTTTTATGTTTTTAAATTTTTATGAATTTTTATCATAAAGTTATATACATATGCATAAAAGTTTTTAATCCATTTTAATGTTGTTAAAATGCAGATGTTGTACCTGTAAGCCCCGATGGGAACCCCGGGATGTATGTGCATCTAGTACCAGGTGGAGACTAGTGTTTGCTAAGAGTACTCAAGGTAAAGATGGCCAGGATAACCCAAAGAGTTTCAACTATACGGATTGAGAAGATTCCTGCTATTATGCAGGAATTTGTAGTAGGAATTCCACCTATCTAGATACAGCTGATGAGGAGGGTATTCAGGGCCGTTCTAGTTTACATAGAAGCCGAAGAGCCTACTATAATTGAGAAGGCTGATGATTCTAGTGATGTTGGTGATGCAGGTGATTAGGCCTAGATCTATGGGTATTTTATGGATTGTGATCCAATTTTATATATATTTATACAGTTGTGACTGGATCTTAGGATAAAAAATCAACCTATCTATGGACATATTTTTACATATATGTATATTTTTGCTGGTTATTTACATGTGTTCCAAATGTATATGTTGTCTATATTTTATAAAATGTGTGTTAAATGCCAATCTAGAATATAGTTTGCATATGCATCAGTTAATGAATTTTCATTACGTGGAATATGATTAAATGAAATTTAATAGAAATTTCTTTCAAGTAATCTAACCTGCAAAAACTGATGTAATAAGGCAGGGTTTCGCACCTGATAAGCTCCATTGAGCTGGGAAACAACCAGTCGAGAGTCAAGTCTGAATTCCAACTAGGTGATGCCATGTGACAAGGAATCCCATAACAAATCAATAACAACTCTGTACTCGACCACATTATTGGTAGTTGTACCTCGACAAGCACCTCTAGAGGCAACTAGCTGTACTGAGCGTAAATAGATGACCCATGCAGCTGAATCCAAGTTACAAGTATGATGACTAGCACCATCTACAAAACCTACGAACCATTCAGATGACATATGTAACAACCACCAGATGGTATAAGAACACTAACCAGCTAACTATTGTACATAAAATTACATACAAATAAAATTAAATCTAAATCACTAATCCTAGGCATAGTAATTCTTCAAGTAGAGCCCATTTCTAGGCTCGAACAACTTATTTCCATCAAAATTAGTTAACTCATATGCCGACTTTTTTAAGACCTTCTACACGATGTAGGGTCGTAACCACATGGGCTTGAAGTTTCCTGCCCCTAGGGGTTCTTTGTCTTGATCCTAGAGAAAGACAAGATCCCCCTCAGAGAAAATTCTAGGCTTGACCGATTTATCATATTGATTTTTAACCCTATTATTATGAGCTTTGTTTGCCGTTAACACATCTCTGCATCATTCATCTAGGCTTTTCAAGTGTAGCAAACGTTCTTCTAATTCAGTCACGTCAGGGAGTACATGAATGGAAATTTTAAGTGATGGAATTTCACACTCAACCGGAGTGATTGCTTCCACCCCGTGAATGAGTTGGAAAGGTGAAAACCCTATGGCAATCTTAACATTAGTCTGGTATTCCCAAAGTGCAGGATACCACATAATGTGCCAATTTGACCAGGCTGCGTTAATATTACGCTTGAGAATGGTCTTCAAGGTCTCATTGACTGCCTCGACTTAACCATTCACTTGTGGGTAGAAGGAAGATGAGTGATCTTGCTTGAACCCTAGCATAGTAGCCAATTTGGTCACATGCTATTCTGGAAATGACTGCCATGGTTAGTGACAATATCCTTTGGAATTCCAAAGCGATTAATGATCTGGTTGAACACGAAGAAAGCTACAGTTTCATCATCATCTTTGAAGGTATGAATTGCCTCTGCCAACTTGGTGAAGTAATCAACAGTGAAAATGATATATTTGTGCCCCCCAGCCGAAATTGGGTTGCACATCACGTAATCTACCCCCCACTTAGTGAAGGGGCCCACCGCAATGACGGGAAACAAAGGAGCAGGATGTGACTGCATTTTCCTGGTGTAGAGCTGACCTGGATGACAGTGCTTCTTATCCTCCACATAATCCTTAAAGATCATGGGCCAGAAATAACCGAAACGCAAAATATTCTAGGCTATTGCTAACCCAAATAAATGATCCTCGCATGCTCCGCTGTGAGAATCATTTAGGAAATGCTCATCCTCCTCGTGGGTGAGGCACCGATGCAAAACATAGTCTACCCCTCTATGGTACAAAGTATCCTCGATGATAAGGTAGTTTTTCGCATGTACGTGATGTTTACGTTGCTCTTTCCTCGAGAAGGACACAAGACACTTCAAAGTCTAAATATATATAAGTATATATTTGTACCAAGGATCAGAGGTTTAAATCATAAAAATGTACTCATATGGGAATGAGTCTTCTTCAACCACTACATTCTCTTTTGTCGGAAATTTTGCAATAAGATCTGCAAAAACTAAGGACTTTTTAGATTTGGCAGACTGAAAATCCAAGTCAAATTCTTGGAGAATGACTATCCATTTATTGAATTTTCCCCCTTTTATGTGTCGAGAAAAAACATACTAAAAGGGATTAACATCTACCACTACTGTAGTGGTCCTCACTAGGATGTAGTGACGTAACCTATGCACAGAATAAACAATTGCTAAAGCCAACTTCTCGACGTGGAAGTATCAAAGTTTAGGACTAGACAACGTGCGACTAAGATAATAGACAATATTCTCTTCGAGCTTGTCAACTTACTGGACCAATACTACCCCAATGGTCGATTCTGAAGCATCCAGATATAATATAAAATCTCGAGAGTAATCCAGTGGGTGCAACAAAGGAGTCGACAACATAGCTTTCTTTAATTCCTCAAAAGAAAGTTGTGCGGTTTCATCCCATACAAATGGAGTGTCTTGCTTCAACAGGTGCATGAAACCCTTGATGATCTTGGCATAATTAATGATAAAATGTCGAAGGAAATTAGACTTTCCTTGCAGGCTTTGAGGTTTTCTTATAGAATGAGGACGAGGCAGATTTACAATGGCCTCTACTTTCAAAAGATCCACCTGAATACCTTTGTTTGATACTATGAACCTGAGTAGCCATCCCGATTCAATGCATAAAACACACTTGTGGGGATTCAAGCGTATTTTGTAATGTCTACATCATTCAAAGATAAAGCGAAGGTCATCTAGATGATCGATCCTCTTATGAGAATGAGAAGGAAAATCATCTAGGTATGACTCAACAATTCTCTTAATGTTATGGAAGGAAAATTTCATTGCTGAAAGGTAGCCCCTGCATTTTTCAATCCAAAGGGATTTGTTTTGTATGCGAAAGTACCCCATGGACAAATAAAAGCCGTTTTATGTTGATCTTTTGCTTTAATTTGAATTTGATTGTATCCAGAAAAATCATCCATAAACAAAAAAACTTCACTCCCTGCACAAGCATCAATGATTTGATCTATAAAAGGTGTGGGGTAATTGTCCTTGAGACATGCCTTGTTCAAGTCATGAAAGTTTGTGCATATGCGTATCCTCCCTTGCTTTTTATCAATGAGAATAGGATTGGATACCCATTTCGTCAAACCAATCGGGTATATGAAACCGACTTTCAACAATTTTTCCACTTCAGCCTTAACAGCTATCGCCTTATGCATGTTAACAGGTCTAATATTTTTTCGAATTGGTTTAGCGTTAGGATAGGCTCACATTTCATGTTCAACAATAGATGGATCAGTGCCTAGCATCTCCTCATATGACCAGGAAAACATGTCGTGAAACTCCTTAAATAAGGAAATATTGATATCAATCTCCTCCGGAGAGCAGTTTGCACCGATATGTATGTTTTAGATGATGTCGGGGTTTGCAGAGATGTTGATAGGAATAGCAGCATAAATATTTTCCATATTACCCTCGAAAAAAATTCCCTCCCTTGGCAAGGGATTAATCAGTAGATCAACATCATCTTCCAGTATCACATGGAACTCATGGTTTTCAATTCTACTCAGCTTTGGAGGGAAGTAGGATCTATGGTGAAGATCTTTGCAGATATTATCTCGCCCACTCATGGATTCCAAAATGGCTTCATTTGAAGGAAAAACCATGTCTAAGCAATCATCTGAATATAAAGAGTTCTCTGCCCAAGCAGGCAGGTAAGATTCTTTTGACTCCTTTGAGACTATAGAAGGAGTCAAGATCAAATCAGCAGTGGTGTTAATGATATCTTGCTAAGCCACTTCCACTGTAGATAAGGGAGCCTGAGGTTCATGACGGGTAGGAAGGACCCAAGGATCAGTTCTATCGACAACTGTCGTGATAGAATTAACCACACTCGTAGAACCTAGATAATTTATCAAGGCTGGGATATAAAATGTGCCCATTAGTTATGAATACATTCCAGACCCAAATCTCTCCATAGCCGGTTTGACCTGATCAACCAAAGGTACAGTGGAGTCATTCATTTCCAAACAGCCCCTTCGAGTGAAATTGAGTTGTTCAACAGTAACCAACTTTCCTTCATGTGCAAAAACCACTACTTGAAGAACAATCGAGGAAATCACACACATAGCGTAAGTATAGCTTCTCCCCAGAAGCAAGTTATATTCCAATGGAGCATCAATCACCTCCACCTCAACAGACACCGCTTTCCCTACCAACTTAATCTCAAAAGTTGGTAGGATACAATGTGGGTGGAAAGACCTCCCTTTGAAATCAGTAAGCAAGGTGTTTTACAAAACTAGTTCCGAGGACCCTAAATCCATCCAACAAGAAAGAGACATAACACATGTGGAAGCACCCTCATCAACAACTGTATGCCCAATGGTCTTACGACCATGATCGGCATCTACCAACAAAGCCACATGATACGGTAGGCACATCTTAACATATGACATATTAAGCTTTGCCATCAAACTTGAGGAATCCATAATGCCTAAATCTACTAGAAGGGAATCCCACTGAGTGAGACAACTCTGAAGCACTTCCAATGCAGACATCGTACAAGGAGTTTGGACCAAATATTCTACCACAGAGTAGTTAGAAGCAACCCTAGAGTTTGGGTTGTGAAATGGATTTTTAAAGACACCTTTTGGTATTTTAGGCATTGGATCAACAGGTTTCTCGACCGTGAGAGGGTTAGAGGTTTCACAAATAGAATTACCCCTCCCCTGAGCCTCTATCTCATAGTTTTTGTTTCCCATCTAGAACAAGGTACTAGATCGTACCAAGTTGATATAATTTTGGTAAGGAGGGGCACCACAAGTGCTCCCAGCTACATTAGAAACATAAGTTGCATTCTGTCCTTGGGGAAAAGGATCATTCAGGACAACCAGTTGTTGGTTTCTTAAGAAAATTCCAAGCTTTGTCAATGAGAGGGAATTTATGATTTAAGTGATCTCCCTGGCACAACTTATAGGGAAATTTCACCTTCTTCTTATCCTTCTTGCCCCCATCAGCATTGTTCTTGGGTTTAGGCTTGTTTTGATTTCCCTCACCTTTCTTCCCTTTCTTCTTTTTCCCACTAGGCTGCTGATTTCCATTTTGGGAGGATTGTGAAAAAACATTTGCATTTTGGGGTGAGGGGGAAATCTTTGTTTCCTCCGCAATAGACTGCTTGATAGACAATTCATGGAGTTTCCTTGCCAATGACTCTATAGTGGGATAATTAACTAAACCAACCATGCCATTAGCATCGGGTCTAGGCTTGGGTTTCTCGACACTATGGGTAGACTACGGTGCCTCAGGTATGATTTCATATAATATCCCAGACTGAGCATATATCAAATTCATCTACTGGGCCTTGAGGATGGCCTCTTCTTCAGTGGTCACCCCCAAATTGGATACATCCTTAGATATATAAAGCAATGAATATTTAAGGAACCACTCTAACAAAAACTAAGGGGGAATGGTGTCTTTTATAAGCCTCTTCCTTCTTCACCACTCTTGGATATAATCCGAGATGTGCATGGCTTTGTCTTGCCGAAAGCTAGACAATAGGTCTGTGCCGACATCCTACTGGAAAAGAAGCTAGAATTGGTTCAGGAATACATTTTCTAAGTCCCAAAAAATGTCAAATGTAGCAAAGAAAAATTCAATATACCACTTTGCTGCAACACTAGTCAAATTTCTTTGGAACAGCCTCAACCGAATGGTGTCATCATTCAGTGAGTTGGAAGAGCACCATATATTAAAAGTGGTGATATGGGCACCTAGATATTCACCAGTTTTTCCCTCAAAATTGGGAATGTCTGAGGGTAAATTGCTTGGAATAGGTGGCCATGTGAAACTATGTTTCACCGGGTCGTTCATCAACTTAGACAAATCTAGAAAGTTTAACGTTGTCAGGAACGGAAGTTTAGGCCTTGTTATAGCTGATTTTACCACACATGGTGGATCACACCTTTATGGCCTTCCCTGTCCCTCTGTAGACTCTTTAGACTCCATGGACCATTTTTGTACCTTTGATGTTTCCAAGATCATCCCTAAAAACATGCAATAATTGCCATATGCGACTTTTAATCCCTTTCACGTGTATATACATAGATTTGACCCTTAAACCCATATACATCAAGATGTGTGCAAAAGGCAAAATGATTTTGGAATTTTCCTTGATGTGGATTTGAGTCACTTGTCTCTTGGCCTTCCATATGCCTTGAGATCACTCGGATTCAACCTTCTATTGCCCCAGTGAAGAGCTATATAAGGAACCCTTTGGATGCATTGAAGGGAGAGGAATTGAAGAGAAAGAAAACTATAGTCCATTATTTCCGGAGCTTATACTTGAGTCTACATCCCTTCGTCCCTTGGAGCACTTTCTGTTCTTCCCAAGCTTGCCTTTTTCTTGTGATCTTTCTATCGAGAGATGGAGGATTGAAGTGGTGGAGGCCCAAGTGGGGGACTCTATTTCTCCGATTCACAGATGTGCCGACAGAGGTTGTCACTATTATAATCTCTATTTTATATCAATAGAAATATCTTTTCCTGACCAATAATGTGTATTTAAATGAGTATTTGATCCATGGATTCTTTTAAATGCTTATATGTTATTGATTATATATGCTAGAGTAGGTCTAACAGAATTATATATAGCATGCTTGTATTGTTTGCTGAACGTTGAGGAAGCAAATTGCTAATACAAGTGAGAGTGGAAAATCTCAACGGGGATCTACATCAACTGTCCGGAATAAGGTACGAATCGATATCTTTATTGTTAGATGTTTGGTTTCTCTTGCATATAGGGAAGGATTGATTTTTGGAGTTAATCTATCTATTGTGGTACCCCAAGCCATAGGAATTTCTCTCCGTATCAGAATTGGTGACTTCGCTGGGGACATTCCTTGTTTTTCTTTGGGGTTTGGGGGCACAATGTGCTTGATATTCTTGACTTGCTCTTTGTTTCTCCTTGTTTTTGTGTTGCATCTTATAGTATATTCATCCATGGACACTCCCCTTTATTGGTTTGACCCTTGGCCTGCTTTTTACCACTGTCTTCTCTGTATACATAGGTTTTTGGGTAAAAGTCGCGTAGATACGCGGATCTTTGGCCAAAATTCACGCATACACGCAGGTTTTTGGCCAAAATCCATGTATACATGCAGCTTTTTGGCCAAAAGTCGCATATATATGTAGTTGTTCTTTAAACAGTCGTGTACATCCTCCCTTTTGGTGAGTTTGATGTTTTGGGAAGTTCTTGGGTGGGTTGTGAGTGTGGTTGGGTCTTCCTTGGGTCTGATGCTATCTGTTGGATGCTTCTTTTGTGACCAGAGACCACTTTTTCATTGATTTTTCTTTAAAATTAGTTTTAGTCATTTATCCTTTTTGTTTTGCCATTAGTGCATTACTCTTTTTTGTCTTGGTGTCTTGCTGGGATTGTGTTTTATACTTGCTGCAGAGACTGAGAGTTTTAGATGACTTTTATTGCATTTTTCATTCTTTTATATTGAAAAATACAAGTTAGTTGCATTTTTTGCATATGGATTTGAGGAGGTACTTGCATTTAATTTCTTGGATGAGAGTTCTATTTAGGATTTCATATAGGAAGGATTGCATTGGCATTTGTAAAGGAATATATCTTTATGCATCTCATGTAGTGGCATACCCTTTTTTTCATTTGACAAAGATTGCACTTAGCATTGTTTGTTATGGTGTGCACTTTTATTTCATTGCTGAGTCTTCATATCATTAGTTGCATGACCATTTCCCTTTGAGTAATTACAGCCAATTAAAATCAACACATAATAAAGTTAATTAAACTCTTTTCTTTTATAGGGTGCACCAACAAGATTAGGTTTTAGGGTCTTGGAATAGTTCATTGTGAGTAAATTCTCCAAGACCACTGAATAACAACATGTATGTGTTTGTCCAGGTGAGAGTGTGAAATTCCTTAGTATAATTAGTGTTTCTCAGGATCCTCCTCTTGCAAGGGAGTTAAGCACGAGGTAGTGTGAGCGGTTATTGATTGGGATGACCCCTAGTCATAACTGAGTAGTAACGAAGATATTTCCAAGATTATATTCATATCTAGGGGCTCTTTCAAGAGTTTCGGGCTTTGCAACCCTACCCATACAATCGATCCCTACTGCGACTGTCCACCTGAGCATTGGTTATATTGAGGTGACCTTAGTTTCCTTACCTAGGTATCATAGGGGGTACTTGCAGAGGTTATTCTGTGAGTGTCCTGGCTAGGTAGAGGTTGGACAGCACAGTCACTTTATGCATTGAAGCTGAGGGCCACTATAATTGGTTATGTACCTCCACTTGTAGTGTATGGGAGTTTCGATCCTCTCCTAGGAGAGACATACCTGTTGCATTCAGGAGCTCACATATCCTCCCCTTGGTTTTCTTGTATTTTGGCTGTAGATTTTCTTAGGAGTGTGCTCTTTGTGTGCTAGTTGGCATTTGGGATCATGGTTACTTGAGTATATTTATGCTCTCTTGAGTTCGGGTCCTTTTATTTTCGGCATGCCTGGTATCCTATCACCCGTCCTTGGTCCTAGTATGGACCTTGGTGTCAGTCTTGGGGGCATCAGAGCCCCTTACCGTGCTCATAGTTTGGGAGTGGTCACATTTCGCCCTCTACTCCATTTGTGGAGGATTTTTATTCCCTTCACTCGGTCTTTACACCAGTGGTCACCCTCACGAGGGTGGTAGTGGATGTGTGAACATTGGGTCTACACCTTATTTTCCTTTTTATGTCCCATTGTTCACTGCATTGTTTCCTTTGGGAGCAGTTGTCATGATCATTCCTCCCTATATCCTATAGTTTGATTTCTTTATTGACTATTTTGGGTTGTTTTGGACTAATATGGTTGTCATGTAGGGTCCATTTTTTGTACACTCTCTCCGAGGTTTCAACCTGTTCGTTCCTATCACAGGTATTATGTCTGAACTAGCATATAGGTTAGGATTTCACATCCGCTTGCACTTATGCATTGACTTATGACCATTCCATCTGAACCTTAGGTATGAACCCATTCCATGGTATCACAGAACCTTCATGCAGTTGTTAGAAGTGGCACTATGTGAATGGAAGAGCTTTCCTATACATGGGTGTCCTAGTTAGCTCCCTTTTTAATTTGGTACCCATGCTGTGAGTCCTCTCTTAGGTCTGGGAGTCCTTTTTAGTCCCACCATGTCCTTGAGCAAGAGCCTCATACTCCTCTTGAAATTTATGCTGGCATTTCCACAGGACTCCCTTGTATACGCCAAGTTGTAATTGCATTATCGTGAGTTTTGCCTGCCTCATTGAGCCTTATGCCGGCTTCCCTGAATTTGATTATTAGCCATATAGCCTGATCCTATCTCATGTCTAGCCATACAAAGCCATTTTATATATCTTTTGTAGCTTGATTCCCCATTTTTACTGGGAGGGGACCTTCCCCTAAGTGTTGTTATCCTACACATGTGTCCTTGCATTGAGCATAGGTATGTTCCCTTGCTTGAAATTAGTTTGTTTGCCTATTGACACTCGTCTCTTCCTAGTATGTAACTATAAAGCACTTTTATTCTTTTTCAAGATTTTCAAAATATTTGAAAAAGTCCAAAAAAATAAAAAAACCGGACAAGAAAAGATGTTATCTTTGGCAGCAGTCAAGTCGTGTCGCCTTCGAACAGAGCACTGTATATCACATCCGTTGGTTGGGTTAATAGTTTGACTTTAGGAGCTATACTTATTTCTCTGAGTTTATCTCCACTGACTGGTTAAGCTTCCAGTTCCTATGGAGCCTTTATCGATGCCTCCTGTGTCGTAGAGATGTCCAAGTTTTGTATATCGAGTTTATGCTTCCTACATTCAATCACCGTTCTTATTTATGCTCTTGTTCGAAAGAAATTGAAACCTGAGTCATCCATTCCTCAGTTATCTTGAATTTGCATGTCAACCATTCCCAGTACAGTTACTGGTTCGTGCACATTATGATCAAGTCCTTCCACATTATACAACTTTGCTGAGTACCTCATGTTGGATGATGGGGTATGCCTTAATTCCCTCCTTTCAGCAGATTTCATCCCATCAACTTCAGATCATTTATTCTGGGATAGGAATCTAGAGTCATTTTTGAGTGCCTTGAGACTTGCAGTCATTAGTGGAAGGTTCTCTCACCATCGACAGTTTTTTGGGAATACATCAATGTCCCCTAATCGATGGATTCTCTCAAGTGTTTGACCTCAACACATTTATTCACACTTGTAGTTTGCACTCTAGTACCTTGATTCCCATTTTCATTATCAGTGGGTGATCTCACATCTGTTAACTATATACATCAATGACTGATAATCAGATGATGGACTACTATGTTTGACTTTGACACCTCTATTCACATAGTAGGACATGTACTCATAGCGGTTTGTGTAGAATACCTTCCAGACTGGTGGCATCTCATATATGCTACCTCCTTGATCGTGCTAGTGTTCATAAGATTTCAGCTCTCGTGACTTGATTCTAGTATATGTCAGATATTTCCAACCATTATGGAGATCTTGATCTAGTATATATCTTCAGCCATTATGGAGATCATGATCCTATGTATATCTTCATCATGGATATTTTGCTCTATCTATATTGTACGTTGCGATGACCACACATGTCATATTTTGTATCATGCCTATTCATGGCCATTGTACTCTTATGTATCTTGGACTGCTACATCTACTTGCAATTATGTGTAGAGTTTTAATCATTGTATTGTATTGATTGGATGGTTGGTTCTTCCACTAGGTTCTTCATCACTCCACTTTTGGGATGAAATCAATCCTTCCCTATATGCAAGAGAAACCAAACATCTAACACTAAAGGATCTCGATTTGTACCTTATTTCAGATGGTTGATGTAGATCCCTGTTGAGATTTTCCACTCTCATTTGTATTAGCAATTTACTTCCTCAACATTCAGCAAACAAGACAAGCATGCTATATATAATTGTGTTAGACCTACTCTAGCATATATAATCAATAACATATAAGCATTTAAAAGCATCCATGGATCAAATACTCATTTAAATACACATTATTGGATAGGAAAAGATATTTCTATTGATATAAAATAGATATTACAATAGTGACAACCTCTATTGGCATGTCTATGAATTGGAGAAACTGAGTCCCCCACTTGGGCCTCCACCACGTCAATCCTCCATCTCTCGATAGCAAGCTCACAAGCAAAAGGAAAGTTTGGGAAGAACACAAAGTGCTCCAAGGGAAAAAGGGATGCAGACCCAAGTATAAGCTCTGGCAACAATGGACTATAGTTTTCTTGCTCATCAATTCCTCTCCCTTCAATGTATCCAATGGAAGGTCAAATTCGAGTGATCTCAAGGCATATGGAAGGCCAAGAGACAAGTGACTCAGATCCACATCAAGGAAAACTCCAAAATCATTTGGCCTTTTGTACACATCCCAATGTACACAGGTTTAATGGTCAAATCCATGTATATACACGAGAAAGGGATTAAAAGTCCCGTATGGAAATTATTTCATGTTTTTAGGGATGAGCTTGGAAACATCAAAGGTACAAAAATGGTCCATGGGGTCTAAAGAGTCTACAGAGTGACAGGGAAGGCCATAAATGTGTGATCCACCATGTGTGGTAAAATCAGCTATAACAGGCCTAATCGGAGCCTAAAAAGCATACGTTTGGGAGGTAAAAGGACTTGCCCCCTCATTCTCAAACATAAAGGTGGGGTTTCCCCTAGCCACTGGTTGTGAAGTAGTTGGACTACTTTGAAACATATTCCACCCATAAGCTAGTGGATTATTTGTGTGTGGTGCAATATAAGTGGTTTGAGCCCCTCCAGATGAAACTGGAGTCTGAAAGACCATAGCGGGTATCCCTCCACTAAAAAGAAAAAAAGGATAGATTGTAAACAGGGTTGAAATTGGGGTCTAAAAACCTTGTACAAAAGCATTTGTGTTTCCAAACTACATCCCCACATATGCAAGTGTAGGGCCTACATAAGGAGTAGATGGGGGAATGTTCCCCCCATTCCACAATAATCCCTGAACAAATGAAAAGGATCTACTAGGACCACTTTGAGTAGTGTGCATGAAAGAGGGGGAAGCAAAAGGAGCACTGGGGATCCCAGTGACCACCCCATTAGAAGGATCTACTACATGGGAGGAAGCTGGTGGTTGGACCACTTGAATACTCAGTGATAAAGGTGTAGTAGATGCACTAGGTCTAGGAGTAGCAACCGGGGGAGGTGGCACTCCTCCAGCCAACATGGATGAAGTGGGGGTAGAAATACCCTCTCCAGAGTTAGGCATAACTCTACTCATGGGAACACCAATCACAGGTGAAGTAAAAGGAAGAACTTGGACGATCACATGATCATTTAAGTCAATAAGAGGGGGGTTAAATTTCCTTGAAAACTCGTCATCCTACAAGTATTCAATCTCTACTACGGTTGTATTGACTTGATTAGTCCTAAGTTCTGGTTCACCTAGAACTTTGCTTACTCTTACTGGTTCAAAAGAACCTTCAATATCTAATATACGCCTTAGAGTGGGTGGTGGAGGATCCACTGTAATAGCTAGAGAAAATTTTTGCAACCTTCTTGACCTTCTGATAGGTTGGTCATCCATAGCTAAAATATTGACTCTTCACACACCTAAAGGCCGACTAAATACAAGAAAACCACACATTACTCACTAAAAAATTTCCTAAATCCAAACATACAAATGGGTATAATATATGCCTTCTAGAAGAAAGTTGATAGATGGTTACTTGGCATCCCTATAGATGTTCTTAGACATAAGCCGAGGAATCACTCAACCGCCCTCCCATACCTTCTACCAGGATTATCTTCCAAGCCCGTCCAAGGTGTTGGGATGTAGAAATGTCCCTTTTTCATCCACTTTATCTTCCGCTATTCCTCACATTTCATCATCCCATTAACCTTTTATCATACCATTTCTATACATATATGTGGGTTTCACCTTATTATTTCCACTTTATTTATTTTTAGTATTATAAGTGAATTTATGATTAAATATTGGAAAATTAACATGTTTTTCACTAATATCTCAAAGTATGGATGAGCTTTGTAATGTGTAGGAATATGTGAAGGATTAATTCAAAGAAAAGACTTCACGTATATCTCCTCCATCATTTCAAGGAGATAGTTATGTAAAGAATATTCCAAGGAGAAGATCATGGAGATTTGGTTGAGAGACATGTGGAGAATTTGTGAAAGATATGTGGATGATTTGAAGGGATCGTATCTTGTAATAATAGGAAAGTAGTTCAGTGGGTGACTGAATAGTGGATCTCTCATTATGAGATGGTGATCTTCTTCTCAAAGAAGTTCATGTATAAAAGAGAGTGCTCTCTCTTCATTTGTTATGGGATATTATCTTATAATATTTTAGATCTTAGATTATCTTAGAGAATAGTAGATTGTAGAAGTTAGTCTTGACTTTGTAATATGGAGAAGGGAATTCTTAGATTTTGTTCATACTATTGGTTTTGATGCTTTCATGATTTGTCATTGATTCTTGTGATGTAAATTAAGATTACTTGATTGTTAATGTGAGCTCACATGTGTTGTCTTGTTGCTCTTCATATGTTGTCTTTCTTTTATGCAGTTTACTTTCAGTCGTGTGTTTCATCTTCCAGCATTAGATTAGCAATTGCTTGTTTCAGCTTAAGGGGGGTTAGATTAGATTAGTCTTAGTTTCACGGGGGGTTAGATTGGATTAATTTCACTTCAGTCTTGCATATACTTTGCAGGTGCTTCGTAAGCCTACGAACCTTGGATTGACAAATTAAATGGCTGGGCAATTACTACAACGGAATTAAAACGACATTAATTCGGCCCAACATTTTGGCGCCATTGCCAGGGAAGCACGATGGATTGAAGTTAGTTTGATTAATTTTCTGCAAGCATACACTAGAGTGTGAATTTCAATTTCTGCAAAGAGTGTTTCAATTATGCAAGTGTGAATTTCAATTTCAGCATGTGTGTTTTTTCGCAACTGTGAAGAGTAATTGTTTTTTGTATAGAGTGTTTTTTTAATTTGTTTCATCAAGAGTGTTTATTTAAATTTTTCCTTTAGATTTGGGTGTTTTAAGAATCCCTTTTTTCAAAATGGTTTAACAATGAGTTTAAGATTGGAACAACTCACTCAGATCCTTGCAAAAGTAGGGATCTCCTCTTCTCTCGAAAAGGAGATCTTGACAACAGCCGAGAGCATAATTACTCCTCCAAAAACAGATGAAGAATCCTGCACATCTGATGATGAACAATCATGCAAATAGGAGATCGAGGAGGACCATGAGGAGTTGCAGCATGATTCGAGGAGTGAAAACTATGCCTACGGAAGCCCTATCGAACGATCGTTTCAAGAGAGTATGAGGTTAGAACAATTTAGTTTTTCTTTTTATTTAGATAGATCATAGACACAACAATTAAATTGGTTCATATTTGTATATTTCCATTGTTCATTCATAGAATTGAAAGATAATATATTCCTATTACTGTTGCGTGTATGGCTACACTGGCTATTTGATTACACGTAATTGTTTTCTAATTCCCAATTAGCATAGAGTAGGTAGGGTTTTATTTACAGTCTTTGCTTTCACCCAGAATAAGTATGCTCTCCTCTGCACTTCGTGTGATCGCGAGGATCAGAAAGTAGGATGTTTTCTAAAATTTTCAGGAATGAATAATTAATGTTTTGCAACTTGCTTAATTGATTTCATCTTTATTTTGCAATTCATTATCTCCATTTTCTAAAAAGTTTTTCAATTTGTAAAATAAAACTAGTCTACAATTTCATTTTTAAGCTGACCAAATGCTGAAAAGCAACTGCAACTCCAAGTTGAAACAACGCAAATCCAAGCTAAAACAACAGCTGTAACAGCTGTGGTTGAGACATGCTTTTTCGGCTGAAACAGATAAGTTGAAACATCTATAGCTAAACACATAAGATGAAACAAGCAATTGCTAAAACACTCCAGGCCAAAACTCTTTTTTCTCAGTTCTTGGTTTGCATGCAAATTTTTTTATGTTTGACTGTTTCAGGAACTTGACCTCTGCTTTGGTTTGAACCTGCAAAATAAACACATTAGGTGAATAAAACAAAACCGAGTTTTTGTTTGCTAAATTAGTAGCTGCAACTATACCTACAAGCTGAAACAATGACTCTGAGCCGAAACCGATAGCTGAACTTGTGGCTGAAATTATATGTGTCTCTCTTGCAATTGATTGAATTGTGTTTTCTTCCCATGCTAAAACCTGTACCTGGTCATGTGAAATCCGCGAATGAAGTTTCCTTTTCTCCTACACAACAGTAAACAATTTTTAGATCTAAAATATTTCTGAATTTCCATATCAGACTGATAGCAAAATTTTTAATAAACTGGGCCTAAGGTGAAATGATTGCTTTGTGATCTCTATCACTAAAAGTTTTCTAATATGCATGGCTAATTATCCAATGATTTTTATTCTCCCCACTTCTCCACTGTTCACCCATCATTTTGGCACACCCAGTCCAAAGAAATTAAATTAAAAAAAAAATAATGGTGACTCACAGAAAAATAGTGGTAACTAACAGAAAATATCTTTTGAAGAAATAAATGCAACAAGAAAATAAGGTCAAAATGCATCCATTTTTCTCATAGGTCAGCAAATAGGTTATTTGGGTAAGTTTGTTGCAAAATGCTTGGGTCTGTTCATTGAATACGCATCTCCATTCATCCATCTCCTATTAATCATCAAATTGCCAAGACAAAAATGAGGGATTCAAAATTTTCTCCTGAGATTTTCGGGCTAGTATAAAGATATTTCTTGACATCGTTGGCAACAGATCGAGATTTTAAAACTGATTATTCACCGCCACAGTTATCCATGCATGCCAGATAAGAACACCTTGACTCACTTCTTGATTTTCAGGTATATGGAAAATAATTTTGAAAATCCGAGACATGGGTTTTGTGCGTAACCTCCTCCTTTACTTGAAACACGAGGAAATAGCCAAACAAAGCCATGATTTGAGATGTACAGCTGGTTCTTCAGGAGGGTATTTTCCAGATTTATTGTTGCGGCCGGTTCCAAGCAGTTGAAACAATAAACTCCAAGCTAAAACATCAGCTGTATTAGCTATAGATGAAACACATAAGCTATAACACTGTGGTTGAAACAATGTTATTCCATAAAATTATCATCAGTTTGAGTCACATCCATGCCTATCTTGAATTATCCTTCATGACTTCATCTTGTAAAAATTTAACTCTGCCACATCAATAAAATAAGAACAAAATGCCTCGACCAACTGATTTCATCCTTTCACGTTCCATAGTAACATTTTTGCTTACTATAACATCGATTGCAAGGACCAGTTGACATCTCCAGTATTATGGGGATTGGCCTTGTATTATGGAAGCTCTACAAGTCATTTTTATAAGAGATAACTACTTTTGAATAGCATCTTCTAAGGATCGAAGCAGTTATTGATGTGAATAGACATGAGAAGGACAATGTCAATGAATTGCAGGAACAACTTAGTCAACAGATTTTGCAGGCCCAATTAGATATAGAGGACTTAAAGAAACAACTTGAAGAAAGTAAAATCAAATGGTAGCATAAAAAAAAGAGTGTGAAGCAATTAGAAGATTGATTGCAGTACAACCACCTCATTCAGAAACCCAGAAAATAATATCGGAACTTGAGAAAGAAATTGCTGCACTAGAGGCAACAAATACAACTACTTCCAGGAGTCTTGACCTTCAAAAGAAATGTATCTCTATGCCATTACATGTGATTGATGAATTACAAAATACAATAGATGAATCTATCTTTTTCTGCATGTTTATAATTTGCTTTCCGTATGCAACTGGTGGGTGATCGAAGTATGGATGAGTTTAATTTCTCTGTGACTCAATCCCCAATACTTGGTTTCTTTTATGCATGCATGACAATGAAAAATAATAAATCAGAACCGCTGGCAAGAATAGATCGATATGTTGTAGCCGCTATTGCACCTGGTTGTTGCAGCCGTTGTTGCAGCTGGTTGTTGCATCCGCTATCGTAGCTGGCTATTGTAGCCAGGTGTTGCAGCCACTGTCATAGCTGGCTGTTGTAGTCATTGTCACAACTAGCTGTTGCATCCAGTTGTCGCATCTAGGTGGTGTTGCAGCTGGCTGTTACAGCTATTAAATTTTTTTAATTTTGATTGTTTTGTTCAATGTCGAGACATGAATTCCCATGAACGCATATACAGATAAATTTAATTTTTAGTATTTTTTCCATTTTTCTTTATTTTTGCATTTATTTTATTTTGGTGTGTTGTAAAAATAAAACAAAAACAAGAAAAAATATATAAAATTATAAAAATTATTTCTTTTGTTTTACATTTTGCAAAAGAAAAAAAATAAAAATAAAAAATATATGTATATATACATATACATATACATATACATATACATATACATATACATATACATATATA
>LPNX010850815.1:140111-195380 GCA_001517045.1 Pseudotsuga menziesii
GACAGCACACAAAGACAAAGGAAAAAAACGCATTTTATTTTTGAAATTCAATTCTCTCGCCTTTGTACTAATTCCTTCATTTCACAAGTTTGATTGCAGGTTTAATACTATCATTTTTCAGGTTCGAAGATTGTCAGTTTTGCTGTTGAAGTGATTTGACATGAATCACAAAATTTTTAAAAGCATGCCTAGTTGACAATGTTTCCAAGATATTTGATTTTTAAATCAGTAAAAGTGCAATAAACCAATTTTCTCACAGCGCAAAAAGTTTCTTGTGTGTTGTAGCCGACTGTCGTAGCTAGTCTTATTGCAGCTGAGTGTTGCAGCTAGTTGTCGTGTAGCTGGTTGTCACAGCCATGTGGTGTTACAGTTGGCTTGTTGCATCTAGTTATCATGCAGCTGGCTGTCATCGTTGTGTGTCGCATTCGTTGCTATCGCAACTGGCTAGGCTGTTACAACTATGATCAGATGAAACCAGCATGGGAAACAGGTAATTTTCTTTGTAGCTTATGTACTTCTTTCTGCATGATATGTTTTCTTTTACGAACTTCTTACAATTTTTATGCTAGGTTGCATGAGGACATGCAACCAGATCAGTTGGGGAGGGATAAATATATTCAATACATATTCACTAATAAGTTTTCATGCAGGATTTTGTACTAAAGTTTTTTTCAGGTTTCAGAGACAGTCACATTTTGTTGCTGAAGTGAATTTTCAAAGAAACACAAATTTTTTAAGAAACATGCTTTGATAGACAACTTGAAGGAGCCGTTACTCATGACGTTTGCTGATAAACATAATAACGTTGGTTGTTACACAGAAACCATCCATAAATTCATTTGCGTCATGATTGTTTATCCATATTTCTCCTTCAGAGGACCTTCACCATCCATGTCTTGAAGTCCACTTTCCATCGCTTTATCTGTCATGACTTCACACATGCCTGTCTTTCTAAATTGCATACATCCCTTTATATTTTTCAGTTCATTTTTCCTTTCCAGTTTGACTTCTGAATAAAACCAGCTCTCTTTCCATGACTACATAGCCTTGCCATATCCACTGCCTGACTGTGAGATCTTTTCACTTATAGTCCTACCAATCTTTTTATACCAACTTGCGTTGACTGATGTGGGATTCCTTAAGGCCCACCTTTCAACAAGTCTTTCCCCATCGACCTCAGCACCTCATCTGGGATATAGACTAGAGTTCATTTTGAGTACTTAGAGGCTTGCAGGCCTTAATGGCAATTTCTCTCGCTGACAATCATGGGAATTCATCAATGTCCCTTGATCGTCAAATCTTGCAAGTGGCTTGACATCAACACATCTATTCGCACTTCGCAAGATGTACTTGGGTACCTTGGCAATCATTGACATCACTGGTGAGTTGCCTCACATTGGTTAACAGTATTCATCAATGGCCGGTAATCTAATGATTTCTCTTCATGCTCGACCTCGACACATGTATTCGCATGACTACAATTGTACCATCAGGTTTTGTAGTAGGTGAAGACTATACATTCTTTCTCATGACTCCATTAGCAGTTGCAGAAACATGACTTCAGATCTATGAGTATACCACAGTTCCACTTTCTGCCTTCCACATTTTCCATTATTTATCAGTAGCGGTTCAGATTCCTCCACTTCACATTACAGTAGTTCCAGCAGTTATAGCTGAAGCATCATTTACAGTTACATTTTTATCCTGCAGCCGTGACATATTTTCCATTATTTATCAGTAGTAGTTCATATTACTCCACTTCATATTACAATAGTTCTAGCAATTCCAACTGCAGCATCATTTATAGTTACATTTTTATCCTACATCCGTGACATATTTTCCATGATTTAGCAGCAATAGTTCCAATTCCTTCACTGCCCATGATCCAGCAGTTACAAGAAGCAGTACATATCACAAAGCATTCAAAGGACTTGATCACCGACCTAGAATACAAGCACTCAAACTTACAAACCAAGTAGGAGGACCACCTACACTCACCAATGAAAGAAAATCAAACATAAAAGATCAAGAACTTGAAGAAATCAAGTGAACGATGTGAAGTACAGACCTTAGAATCATAGAGTCATGTCAACAACAGAAGCCTCACAAGCAATCAAAATGCCAAGAAACAGGGACAAGCAAACCCTAATGGACCAAAATAATGCTACAGGAAACACATGATTGTCTATGCAGACAACCTGCGTATGACACACGACTATCTAGAAGGAAAGCAATGTGTACATAGTAAAATACGTGACTGTCTAGGAAGAAAACCCGCGTGTGACGTTAAATTGTTTTTCAAAAAAAAATATTAGCAACAAGGTTGTGAACATGCCAAACTATAAATTAAAGGAAAAATACTAAACACACCCAGAATAAAAAATAAGCAAATGCTGGTAAGGGAACCTAAAGAACGAACCCACAACAAGCTGGATTCCCCAGGGGAGTCACCCATTTTGTTGTTAAGGACAATGCACCCTTGTAACCTAGGGTCTCTGGGGTTACTAATTTACTAAGACACTTGTAGACAATTATCTTATGTAGAAATTGAAATAGGAATAGGAAATAAACTTGACATACTCAGTTTATGACGGTTGATCCAAGCTTGATCTTCTCCTCTTTCAGTCTCTTCCAAAGCTTCCAGGGCTTCTCCAATTCACCTGCAAAGAACAAATTATTCCAACAATATATTGTATATATATATCACTGGTTAATGGGATGCATATTCATAATAAAATAATCAAAACAATTCATCACTCATCATATACAAGAATGCAACAATACAAATATTGGAAAAATAACTTTCTTTATTAATAAACAGAGAATGGTGAGATTACAACCCAACTTCTAAAACAAGGACTCCTCTGCAAATCAAGGACACTAAGTTCTGCTGCTCCAAGATGTCTGAAGGCATACCACCAACATAAATGTGCTCTTCTAAGAATTATTCATTACCCCCATCCCATGGCCTCTATTTATACATGGGAAAATAGAGAGGTTTTGATGGTTAGGTTGGTTGAGATTGTTATTGATTAAGACTCAACTAATCTCGACTAATCATGATTTATATTTTTTAACATTGAATTAAGGTACTCATGAGTATTAATATAGTAAATGCATGGATGACATGCTCGTTTTTCTAAGGCAAGTCGCATGTTCAAGGTACACGCGGGTTGCAATGCAAATACTCGTGTGTGCATCCCTAATTTCCAAATGAAAATATATTGAGCTGGTCAGGATGTTATGTATCAATGGTCATGCACATGTATAGTGTTTTGGATTAATTCAATCCTATTTGTACTTTTGTGTCTCGACATATTGGATGTCAGTACTCGGATGGAGAAGTACCTTTTTGGTTGATAACAAGGATGGTGTTGCAAAAACAAAATAAGATGAAGCTAAGGATAAGAATGAACAAGACCTAATCAAGGAAATGAGGATCAATGTTGATTCTATAAAATATCACTTGATCCCTCAAGTGCCATATAAGAATACACCAAAGCAAATCTATGATGCAATTTCTAGAATGTATGAGGGAAGGAACATCAACAGAAAGATGAATTTGAGATCTCAACTGAAGGGCACCAAGATGAGCAAAGGAGAATCAATTCAAGATTACTTCACAAGGGTATCCAAGTTTAGGGAACAACTAAGTGCTATTGGAGACACCCTTGATGAGGATGAACTAGTTATTACTGCACTCAATGGTCTCACTACACCTTGGGATGCATTCATACAGACTCTGTATGCTAGAAATGAAAGTATGAAGTTTTATATTGTATGGGAAGATTGCATTCAAGAATAAGCTAGAGTAGCTAATAGAGAAGCTCTACTTAGAGAATATTATTAGGATATAGCCATCCATACTAAAGTAGGAAAACAATAAAACTTCAAGAAAGGTAATCATAAACCTTCAAAGAATAAGTTTCAGAAGAAAAGAGTAAACAATCAAAAGAAAGATTACTCAAAGTATCAATGCTATAACTATCATAAGATGAGACACTTTGCTAGAGAGTGTCCATCACCAAAGAAGAATGAAAACAAGATACATTATGCTCATATATCTGAATATGAGGATGAGGAAGAAAGACCTTAGAAGATATTAACAAAATAAGAATATGTACTATTCTGTGCACTCTCTGGGTCTGTAATACTTGGAAAAGATACATGGTTTATTGATAGTGGTGCTTCAAATCACATGAGAGGGAAGAAGAAAACTCTATCAAGACTTGATGAAAAGAGCTCTCCTAAGAAAGTATCATTAGTATATGACTATCAATATCCCATAAAAGGTATTGGTGAATCAAGCTACAAGATTTACTCTAGGACTTCCATGAAGATGAAGGAAATACTGTATGTAACAGGTTTGAAAAAGAACTTACTTTTTGTCTCAGCACTAGATAAGAAATGATATAGAGTTTCTTTTATAGATGGAAAATTACTTATGTGGTACAAAGGAAAGACACTTGAATATGTTGTGCTCATTGGTGAAGAAGAAGGAGGACTTTACAAACTCAAAGGACATCCAAAGACTACCCTTGTCCATGTGAATACTAGCTCAAGTGAACTATGGCATAGGAGGCTTGCTCACATCAACTACAAAGCATTAACCTATGTGAGAAAGGTGGTAATAGGGTTACCATATCGGAATATTGATCATGAGGGAACTTGCAAAGGATGTGCAAGAGTAAAGAACATCAAGAATCCCTTTCTAAAAAGTGAAACAAAGACTAAAGGTACATTGGAATTAATTCATTCTGATTTATGTGGTCCTATGCCCTCCATATCATTAAGTGGATATAAATATTATGTCACATTTATTGATGACCATTCAAGAAACACTTGGATATATTTCTTGAAGACCAAGAGTGAAGTGTTTGGGAAATTCAAGGAATTCAAAGCCTTGATAGATAACCATTCATAAACAAGAATCAAGACACTGAGATTAGTTGATGGTGGAGAATATACTCCAAAATAATTTGAAGCATTCAATAAGGAGGATGGAATCAAGAGGTAAATAACCACTAACTACAATCCTCAATAGAATAGTGTTGTGGAAAGAAAGAATAGAACCATTATGAAAGAAGTGAAAACAATGATTCATGACCGAGACCTCCCCATGCACCTATGGGTTGAAGCAGGAAGGACTACTGTGTATGTGAAAAATAGACTATCTCATAGTGCTCTTGGATTCAAAACTTCTAAAGAAATGTATACATGAAAGAAACTTGAAGTGAGCCATCTTAAGATATTTGGTTGTCTAGTATAAGTACATATTTCAAAAGAGAAGAGAACCAAGTTGGATCCTTCTGGAAAAAAGGGAAGATTCGTTGGATACTATGAATTCTCCAAAGCCTTCAGCATACACATTTCAGGATTCCACCATATAGATATTAGTAGGTATGTAACATTTGATGAAGAGATAGCTCTCAAGAAATCTAGAAGGTGTCATCTTGAAGAAGTACATGAAGAGGATGTACCTCCCAGAATGGTAGAAGTTGAACCCTCTAATGAAATAGTAGCATATGATGACCATGATATGTTAGAACCTCAGGAACCCCCTACTATGGATATATCTTGAAAGAGAAAACCTGATTGGGTAAGAGAAATCATACAAGAAGCATAGAGATATGGAGACCCAAAAGGCTCCATAATAACAAGCAAAATATCAAATCCATACTCCAGTTATGTAGCTTTGATGTGTGACCTTGTAGATCAAGTACCCACCAGCTACGAGGAAGCTGCACAGAAGAAAGAGTGTGTGGAGGCAATGACAAAAGAATACCAATCAATAATTAAGAATGATGTTTGGGATATAGTACCCAAAATAGAAAACAAGAGTGTGGTATCTTTGAAATGGATCTACAAGATAAAACATGCTGCTGATGGAAGTATGGAAAAGTACAAGGAAATATTTGTGGCTAGAGGATTCACTCAAAAAGAAGGGATTGATTATGAAGATACATTTGCTCTAGTAGCAAGGTACACTTTGATCAGAACCATCATGGCACTTGCTTCCATGATGAAGTGGGATCTACACCAGAATGAATGTAAAGAAAACCTTCCTGAATGGTATGACTGAGGAAGAGGTTTACATCGAACAACGACAAGGATTTGAAGTCGGAGACAAAGTGACTCATGTATGTAAGTTGAAAAAGGCTTTGTATGGACTAAATCAATCTCCTAGAGCTTGGTATGGAAGAATAGATAACGTCTAGAGAAGCTTGGGATTTACCAAGAGTAAAGGTGATCCTAACCTTGACATGAAGGTTATGGATGATGAACCAGTCATAGTATTACTGTATGTAGATGATCTATTTCTGACTAGAAATGGGAAACAGATCCCAAAGAGAAAAAATAATCTAGCCAAAGAATTCAAGATGAAAGATCTTGGACTAACACATTATTTACTTGGGGTGGAAGCATGGCATATCCCAGAAGGAATATTTCTGAACCAGGGAAAGTATGCAGTAGAAATCTTGAAAATACTTGATATGTTGGATTGTAAATCCATGGACATGCCCATGGACACCAACATGAAGTTGTTATCTGATGAATCATCAGAGCTAGTGGGCATGAATCAATATAGAAATATTATTGGGTCATTGATGTATCTGATGAATACAAGGCCAGATATATGCTTTGTTGTGAACACCTTAAGTCAGTATCTAGTTAAACCTAGACAGATTCACTTGATAGATGCAAAGCATGTGATGAGGTACCTAAACGCTGTGATAGACTTGGGACTTTACTATGGTAGAGATCATGAATACAGATTGTATTGATATACAGATTTAGATTGGGTAGGAAGTGCCACATATAGAAAGAGCACCTTAGGTGGATGTTATTTTCTAGGATCTTCCATGATCTAATCGTTTAGTAAGAAACAATATAGTTTTTCTCTCATCATAGCTGAAGCAAAGTACATAGCAGCTTGCTCTGCTAGTTGTGAAGCGATATCGCTTCAAAAACTGATGTCAGGAATATTTGACATGGATTTGGATACCACAATGATTCTTTGTGACAGCTAGAGTTGTATAAAGATGACAAAGAATCCCGTGTTCCATGATAAATCAAAGCACATAGAAATCTGATATTTTTATATAAGAGATATGGTACAAAACGAAGCTATAAAGCTCCAATATGTGAGTACCGATGACAAAGTTTTTGATGTGCTTACCGAGCCTCTATCTCGAGTAAATTTGAATATTTCCATGACAAGTTGGTGTAGTCAGAAAATAATTTCCTCGCAAGGAGGAACAATGATGACACTACAAAATTTTCTTGCAAGATGGAATGATGAAGATATGGACTCTCTTCATAAAGGAGAAACAAGTCGAATATATGGAATCTCCTAAAAAAAGAATAATAGGTCAAAGATATGAACCCTCCTTAGACAAAGGGGGAGCAGGTTGATGATATGGATCCTACCAAGAAAGGGGGAGTGTTTATAAGACTGTCATTGATGATAGAATGACAATGAAGCTCCAATATGAAAGAGGCCAAGTACACCTGAAGATGCTGACAAGGTATGACATTCACTTGTGGACGATAGTATCCTCTCACTAGGATGGTATTGTAGGAAATAACAATTTATTCCTAAGAGTGATCCTTACTAGCTAAGGATTGCCTTGCATATGATATTCTCACATGGAGAGTACCCACATTCATTTGTGGATACCGTAGTAAGAAATTAGCTTGCGAATGGTCTGAGATTTGATGTTGAGGATGTCCTACGGTGAGTCCTTACAGATGAAGGGGCTGAAATTTAGGTGTGGTTAATATCCTTCTTGCAGATGTTACTCTCACATGGAGAGTATACCTACATTTATATGGAGATGCCATAGAATAACACTCACTTGGGAGTGGTCCTAGATTTAGTGCCGAGGATGCTCTATGACGAGTCCTTACGGATGCTGCAGTATAACACTCGCATGGAGTGGTCCTAGCTTTCATGCTTAGGATGTCCTACTATGAGGACCTGCATGTAAGCGTAGTTGAGATCCACAGTTGTAGATAATACTCTTGTATGGAGAGTATGTCTACATTTACATGTATATGTCATAGTATAACACTATCTTGGAGTGATCTTATCTCTAACAATATGAGGATGGTCTATGATGAGCCCTTACGGATGACACGTCTTGCATTTACATGTATACAAGATCTACATTCAGTTGTAGACGATTTAGCTAGTAGATACTATGGACCCTCCTCGTTTAGGGGGCGTAGGATGATGGAGGATTGTATCATCCTTTTACCTATGTCCTAACATTATAGGGATTGATCATCCTGAAAAGAGATCATGTGTATTGCAGGTAGTGTGGCTACAAAGGGTTAAGAATATCGAAGTGCTACTACAAAGGATCAAGAAGATTAAAGTGCTGCTAAAAGGATCGAGAAGATCGAAGTGCATCTGCAAAGGATTAAGAAGATCAAAGTGCTACTGTGAAGGATTGAGGATATTGAAGTGACTCTACTACTGCAAAGGATCAATAAGATTTAAGTGTTGTTGTAAAGGATCGAGAAGATCGAAGTGTTGCTGTAGAGGATCAAGAAGATCAAAGTGGTGCTATGAAAGATCAGAATATTGAAGTTCACTTACTAATGAATGTTGAAAACTTCCTATAACGTATAGATGTATTACCTCAATACTGTTGAAGATGATTTCTCTTATTACTCCTATAGTTTACGATGATGTTGATAGTATAATACCCTTCTCTTTAAGGGGGAGTGTTGAAATATTGTAACTTCAAAGGATATTCTAAATGTATTTTACTGGTGTACCCCAAGGGAGATGTTATTATTCATCCGTCGGGATGTTACTATTATAATTGGTCATCATAGAGTCATGAGGTAAAGCCTCCATTGTAAGTCGGGTCAATAGTAAACCAATGAATAATTTAAAATACTATTTTGAGTCTTTCTAGGTGAAGTCAGCCCAGACTGTTTAGTGGGGATGACTTGATTAGGTTAAAAGTTAGTTGACTTAAAGTGTATAAATAGAGGAGTTGTGATTCTCATTAGAACATATACTCAAGCTAACTTGAGTAGTGCATAGGAGAGAGAGAGAGAAACATATGAGAAAGGAGGAGAATACCCTTTTTGGGGTTTTATCTTATACATCTTATACAAAGGATGTTTTTCTAGGTTTTCTTCCCCTTGCGGGGTTCCCAAGATAAAACTGTGTCTATCTTGTGATTGTGTTTCTTTTAGTGATTCTGCATATGCAACTATTGTGAATTTGTATTAAACACTAATGATATCTAGCTTAGCATATGAAATCTTAACAAAAGTATCTCATAAGGACCCATCTTATACAAGTGTCCAATGATCAATTGGAAATTTGCAGCAAGCATAACCAACTAATTCTTCTGCATAGTGGTAAATCCAATTGGTGCATAACCCGTACTTAAAAATTGTATGATATCTCGGTACTGATCATCAAACATGGTTATCACAAATAGTTACGCACCAGGAATATTATCTTCCATACTAGTGGGTTCTTCTCCAATTTTGATCTTCGATAGATGGTATGTCCCCAAATTCAATTGATCCAGTTTAACAATTATCTCAAAATCAAATTCCTAGAACAAGAGAAGCCACTAGAAGAAATCCCCCCCCCCCCAAAAAAACTANTTTCAATGCATAACGGTCAGTGTACATCTTGAAATTTCCTCCCAGTAAATAGTATATGAATTTTTGTAGGATGTATACCATCGTTATTCATTCTATTTATGTCATGGTATAATTCTTCTCTGCAGTTGATGTCCTCTTTTTCCCAGTGTGGAAATATAAGTATTGGCACAGTAGCCATCTTGTTCTTAAGCTTGTTCAAAATTTCTTGGCAGTTTGGTGTCCATTGGAACTTAGTATTTTTTTCAATAGTTTTTCCATCGGAGCAGTCACCTCTGCATATCCTTTGATAAACTTACTGTAGTATATAGTGTGTCTTAGTGTCTATCTTAATTTTTTAACTGTATTAGGTGGTGGTAGGTCGAGGATGATCATGATTTTGGTTGGGTAAACCAAAATTCTGTCGTGACATACCACATGGCCCAACAGAGCTCCAAAAGGTGCACAAAAGATAAATTTCTTCAAATTCAAGGAAATTTGATACCGGTGACAACATTCCAACACCATTCTCAGGATATCTATATGGTATTTGACAAGTCCAAATAATGTCCAATCATCTAGGTATACTTAAAAAAAATTATGTATAAAAAATTTATAGGAAGCTAGTACGATTTTGGAAAAAATCCCAAGCACATTTTTAAGTCCAAAGAGAATCACCGTATAATGGAAACATACCCACTCTATCGTAAAGGTAGTCTTTTTTTAGTCCTCCTTTGTAATCCTGAACTAATGGTAACTAGAAAATCCATTAGTGAAAGTGTACATCTCTTTCCCTCTAACATTCTCCAGTAGCTCATATGTAAATGGAGTAAAAAATGGGTCATGTAAACAAGCATTATTTAACTTTCTTAGGTCGAAAAAAATTCTTACATCACCTGAAATATTCTTTTCCTGTACTACAATTGGGCTAATCCACTCTGATTCTTCAATAGGTTCTATAACACCTGCCTCTAACATTTCATCCAACTCAGCTTTAACCTTTTCTTTGTATTGTTGATTCAATATGTATGGTTGTTACTTGACCAGTTTTGTGTTTGGCCTCAAAGGTATATTCATTTCGCCGAGGTCACCAACTATTCCTTTCATCTTTGAAAATTTGGTAGGGAACATATTCTGGAATTCATGCAACAAATCAGTGATCTTTCCCACATTCTCATCATCCTAATAATATCCAATATTTGTGAACTCTGGGTTTTTTAGGCGAGCCAATATTTACTTTCTTAATTTTAAGTGGACTTAGGAATTGGTTGCTGGAAATTCCAAATCCTTCCACTACACACATACCTTCCCTCTCAGGTATGTTTATGTTGAGCGGGTCATCATCATCTATTTCTCTTGTGACATTGTAAAATTCCATCCAATGGTGGATTTCCATGCTTCACTAATGTAAATTTGTAGTTACAATAGGGATTTCCTCAAATATATTCTCTTTCATTATCTGCAGTGCAACATCAATTGTTGGGTGATCACTTGCAAACTCAAATGTGTGTGTGAAGCTTGTAGCTAACTCTTCCCACTCCATGGTTCATCATCACAACTCAACTCATGTGTACTAATTCGTTGGTACCATTTCCAATATATGTATAAAGTGATGAACCCATTCTTGTCGCAAATACTCTTACCATGTCGTGCAACAATGCTCAATATGTTTGCCATGATTTGTCAATCGTGTATACTTGTGATTAGTATAATTGGTCTCTTCTCCAAATCTAATATCCAGCAATATTATACATTGTGACCATTCAAATATTGATTGTTTATGTGTAACCCACCATCTAGCGAGAGTAGCTTTCAGCACAAAGTTCAAGGAAAACAATCTCTGTGATTCTATAATTTTTTCTTCAAATTCCACCATAAAAGATGCATGGTTAGGTAAAAATTTGTATGTAGGTAGCTTTCTTGCCTCAGCTCCTACTTGTCACACAGATCTTGTAATTCTTGCGAATCTTCGCATGGAAACTTCATGCATCCAATTCTTCCAATTTTTAATGCTTCTCCTGAATCAGATTTATAGGATCTAACACTCTGCCAACTTATCTTTCTATCACCTATTGGATTTATATAGTCATCTCTTGAAGACATAATATTATATAGCTGATCCAGGTAATTACCTTGGCCTTCACTATTCACTGGCTCAACATATATCTGCCCTTCAGGTGGGTAAATTGGCGCGATCATCCTTATCTCTTAATCTTCAAATGAAAATATTATTTTCTTAAAATTAATTATGCCCTGAATATCTATCGCCCAATCAATTCCAAAAAGTGCAATATATGGGTTTGTATCATCGACAATGTCGATCACTTCAAATTCTATGTATGTCCTCGGGCCTTCTACTTCGACAGATACTTGAGTCAGTCGACTAATGGGTAGGACCTTCGACCGATTCACTAGCCTTAGCTGAATGGGAGACCAATCCAGTCACAATTTATTCATGCTTTCCCATGTCTATCTTTTCAGGATATTGACACTAGAGCCCATATCTAGAATGATATAATTGATATCATAATCTCCTATTTGTACAGTCATTCACAATTCATGACCAGTTTTTAATCTTTTCTTGACATGTTTAACTCTTTTTTTGGGTCATAGGTATTCTGGAGTTTCTTCTATGAGTGATGTCGATTCCGCGACAACATATTTATCATGGATTAGTGTTAAACAACTTTTAAAAATTCTTTGTGCTTACTAACCTTTTTCATTGGTTGTTTCTTGAGTAATTGCTCGAATATTTTGGGCATCGCTTTTACGTGTCTAGATATCAATGATTGATTTGTATCAACAAATTCTGGTCGCACATCCAAGAATACTTCCTTTTCCTTCTGGACATCTAATGGTGCTTTATTTTGTGTCTCCAGTCACACCAACGGTTGTCCATGCTGTGTATTATGGTATGCTCCCATCGCAACACCTCCTGTTGTAACAACATCAATATTTGGTTCTCTTGGCTCAGCAGAAATCATCTAGATGTTTTGGTTGGGGCTCAGGTTTAGATTCTGCACAAGATTGATATTTCCCACGGTTTTATCCTTCCATTTCGTAGTCAATTACGGACATTGTTCGACAATAATGTCAAATGATTTACAATACATACATGTCTTCGCATGACTTAGAAAATTTCAAGCAAAGTGTCTTGGTTATCCACGGATATAACATATGAATTGGCCTCTTCCTCGACCAAATCCTCCTCCTCCTTGTTTTTTTCCCCAACCTTGAAAATTTCCACCCCCCCTTAGATGAGGGCAGTGTTTCTCCAGTGGATACTGATTCTAGTTATATTGCGCTTGAGGAATAGTGGTTGTTGAAATTATGTTGGTGGATATTGAGTAGGATGATATTGATTCTGCACCCATTTAGCTTCCATGTGCTCATTATTCTTCATCAATTAGGTATCCACCATCTTCTCTTGCAACAGTTGAAATGATCTACAATGCTTCTCATCGTTCCTGTTAGGATTATTATCCTCCCTTGTCCAATTTGGTCAATTATGTCTATATTAGGAGTCTTTCTAGTCTTTATTTAGTCACTGGCACCATTGGGTCCACATGGCCTAATTGGGCCACATGTACCAGTTACTAGAGTGTGGAGAACGCTATTTGAGCCTAAATGCCACTAACTGCACTTGCATGCATCAGATTAGGCACCTCCTAGACCAATCCCTACAATTTAGGAGCCACTAGAAGTGTCAGAACCAACCTCCTTCAGTTGAGTTCAGTTGGTGACTAGTCAAGCCTAGTTAGGAGTCAGTTACATCTAGTTATATTAAGTTATCTCTAGTGATTTATTAAATGCATGTGGGAGGGCTCCTTTCCTCACCTACCACATTCAGTTAGACTAGTTAAATTATTATAGCTGTCTGAGGCACTGATTTAGACAACTGGAGATAACTAGTTAGGCTCTGATAGTGATTTAGACATGTCCAGTTATCCATTCAATTAGCTTTATTCAATCAATTCAAATTTCTCTCTCATGTATTCGAATTGTCTATTTATTAATACTAGTGTATTACATTGGATTAATCATCCATTTTTACTTTTGATTAATGAAAGCATATACAGCTGCAAATCGTTATTGCACTATTTCATATCATATTTTGAGTAAAATTTTTTAAGTAATCTTCTTGTGATTTTTTCCTTGGTTCATAGAATGTTGTGAGCTCAATTTTAATATGGTATCAGATCCTTGGTAGGACAAGGAATTTATCCTTCTACATATTTCCTACTGGATCAAAAAGTTTTAGAAAAATTGCTCCCTCCAGCACTGCACCAAAAGTGGAGAATTTACCACATAGATCATAAGCAAAGGAATTGTTGATCAAGCTAGCTTGATTGAATAAGCTGGGTGTGAAGAAAATTCCAAAAGTGCAGGCTATTGACCTTACTTTGTTTGTTTGTTTGTGTGATTTACAGGTTTTTCTGTCTCCTTCACTGCATTCGCAACAACAGCATAATGGCCCCTTCTGTGGATCCTCTCACTCATTTCAACTACCATCAGTGGAAGGAGGACATTGAGATTTAGCTTCAATCCAAAGGACTCTATAGAGTCACAATGGATATGGAGGTAGATCCGATTCATTATGTTGACAAAGAAAAATACTGGAATAAGATTGATGAAGCTTTTGGATTTATGTGCCTTTCAATTTCTAAGGATATTCTCTTCCACATCACTGGATTGAAGAATCCTAAGGAAATTTGGGATCAACTTGCCTCCCTTTTTGATAAGAAAGATGACCTAAGGATCTATCATCTAGATAATGAGCCAATTTCTCTTCACCTGGAAAACTTCGAAACTATGAATGATTTCTTCATCAAATTCAAGCACCCGGTGATCCAGTTGAAGTTGTGTAAAGTTGAGAAGGAGGATGATCAACTCATTCTTTCCCTATTCTCAAAACTTGGCATAGATTACTTAGTATTTGTATCAAAATTTCATATCGGGAAGCTTATAACACCGAATTGGAAGATTCCAAATCTCAATGCCTTCATTGAGTCTCTCACCAATGAGTATGACAAGTTGGTCCAAATGGGGATCATCAGATCTTCCAAAGATCAAGCATTGGTTTCTGGAGGACCCAAATCTATGAATGATAAGGGGAAGCAAAATAATGAGCCTCCTATGGAGAAGGAGCAGTCATATGAGCCCTCAGGTTCGAGGAGAAGAAAGAAAAATGACAATGGGAAGATCCTATGTTCTTACTATGGAAGGGGCTTTCATATAGAAAGCTCTTGTATGAGAAGAACAATTTATCAAATGGCTCTTCTTCTAGAGAACAATAACATCACTATACCTGTTGGCACAAGGAAGGCTGACCATAGAGAAGAAACTGAAGAACATGATGAGAGATTACATGCCTTCCTCATTGATTCAAGAGCTTCCAATTATATTGTTGCATCCAGAGAATCATTCTCTTCTTTATAGTCTACTGATGGACCTATCATTCACATGGGTGATGACAGTAAAATTCAAGCCAAAGGGAAGGGTTCCATCAATTTTGAACATGGAAAGTTCAAAGATGTACTTTATGTGCCCTCCTTAGCTACAAATATGTTATCTGTATACCAGATGACTCACAATAGCCCTCCAAAGCGAGTGATATTTGGTATTGACTCAGTGGAGATCACATATATCTCTAATGGGAACTTCATAGTGAAGGTTTCTACAAATCATGCCTCCAAGGCATATGAATTCTCATACTTCCTGCCATTTTTAGATCCAATGCACTCTCAGTTTCCACTTGAAAGGGGAGGTAAAAACATTTTATCTACTTCTTTTGCAGTTTCCACTAGTATTTTAGAATGAGAAGTAGAATCAGTTGTATCAGTTTATGAGATTGAAATTCAGGGTGACCTAGATCCAAATCTAGTCCCTACTCCCAATCCTAAGCCCAAATGGGCACAAAAGGCTATTGGGGAAGCAAGGAAGATAACTGGAAATCCATCTGACACACAGAAAAAAAGAGATCAGTTTTGGAAAGAGAACCTTGTACTATGTCATGCAAGATCACCTCCTTTAGAGAGATGCAACAAAATCTCTATGAGATGCTGCATGGAAAGGCCTTATTAGCTACACTACTTTTAGAAGAACAGAGCAGATCATACACATCTTCATCCAAAAAGAGGCAAAGGTTAGATCCCTCCTTCCTTCCATCATCATTTTGGGAGAAGATGGATAAGTCTACATGCCAGGCCCTAGGGTACATGTGGACAGAACATCATGCATGTTGCTCTGCTACACCACAAAGATGATGGTTGTAGCAACATTTTCTCAATTTTTTTAAACTTGAATCTTGATTCTACCTACTTAGTTTGAGGGTTTTTTTTTCTCATGTGTTTTTCCCTTGTTTCCTTGTTTGTATTAAGTAGTTACTTTTTTATTTTAGTTGAAATGGGTGACCTATGGCATTAGTTACTAGGGCCCAAAATTTTTCCAAGTCAGCATTCAGTGGGGGTGTTAGGATTATAATCCTCCATTGTCCAATTTGGTCAATTATGTCTAAATTAGGAGTCTTTTCAGTATTTATTTAGTCAATAGCACCATTGGGACAAATGGCCTAATTGGGACACATGTACTAGTTACTAGAGTGTGGGGAACACTAGTTGAGGCTAACTTCCATTGATTGCACTTGCATGCATCAGTTTAGGAGCCTCCTATTCCAATCCCTATAATTTAGGAGCCACTAGGAGTGCCGAAACCAACCTCCTTTAGTTGAGTTCAGTTGGTGACTAGTCAAGACTAGTTAGGAGTCAGTTACATTCAGTTACATCTAGTTATATTTAGTTGGCACCATTGATTGATTAACTACATGTGGGAAGGCGCCTTTCCTCACCTACCACATTCGGTTAGACTAGTTAACTGATTCTAACTGACTGAGGCACTGATTTAGACAACTGGAGCTAACTAGTTAGGCTTCGATAGTGATTTAGACATGTCTAGTTATCCATTCAGTTAGGTTGAGTCAATCAATTCGAATTTCTTTCTCATGTATTTGAATTGACTAGTTATTAATACCAGTGTATTACATTGGATTAATCATCCATTTTTGATTTTTTAATTGATGAAAGCATATACAACTATAAATCATTATTGCACTACTTCATATCATATTTTGAGTAAAATTGCTTATGTAATCTTCTTGTGAGTTTTTCCTTGGTTCATAGATTCTTGTGAGCTCAATTTTAATAGTGTCCTACTGATTTACAAAATTTACAGTACATACTAGATGGTGTACTTACAATGTTCTATAAATACAAACATTCTTTAGACCTATTTCCTCTTGTTTGACATATTCTACACCAAGGCATCCCTTGGGTGTTTATCGTGTTTGACGCTCCTACTGTGACATAGTTCATGAGGGCCAGACAATTATCTTTGTGGTGTTCGTATGTTCTACATATTGTACACCATAGATCTTCTTGAAATTCCTTTCCTTTTTTGATGTCTTGGAGCTGCACCATGAGATAGGAAAATTGTGACTGAATTTGCAGCATTCCTGCATCGGTTTCTCCAATCGGCGTGGATTCTATTTTGATTTCTATTTCCAGGGCTTCTTTCTGCGACACAATCTTCTATTGCCTCAATGGGATCAGGATGTGCGGAAACAAGGAGGCAATAAAGCATTCCTTATGTTGTACATATGATATATGGAATCTCACTTTGGCCATTAATTTCTTGAATCTCTAGTCAAAGTCCCAAACAAATTCTATAGGTATCTACTTGATTTTATTCATATTTGTAATGCACTGCAATGCAGACTTCGTCTTTCTAAACTCATCTATCATTCTGATTTGAGTCTAGTAGAGCGTTTCTACACAACTCCTACTAACACTATAGAAAATTTCATGTAGTACTAGTCTAGTGCATGGCCTCACATATTCATGACCATTTGTGCTTTCTTTATGTCCTCATATCGGACCTGTCACATAGTCCATATGGCTTCATAGAGAAACCAATGTTTCTCTGGGTCTTCCACCTCATTTCCATTGAATATTGGCAACTTAATGTCTATTGCATCCATTATGTTGGCTCTTGATACACTTGGGAAATTTTTTTGAGTAGTCAAACTCTCTTTTCCACTATTCACAACATTAGTACTATTTGTATTTACAAGTCTACTTGGAGATGAGATTCTAGATCTTACCTCTGGTTATGTATGTGGTATTGTAGGTGTACTATACTCATGCTTTGGTCTTGGAGTCTCTGTTGATTCTTTTGATTCTTCCCCTCCTTAAGATATTGGTTGATATTCTTCTTCTTCCTCACAAGAGCCTTCGTCCTAGTGTGACACAAGCTCGTAGCCCCCTCCTCTAGTAGTACTGCAACTTCCTCTTCTTGTAACAAGTTTTCTTTCTTTTCCCAACCTATATATCCTTCTACTTCTTAAAAAATGAGCCTCTATTTAAGTTCTAGTATCTCAAGGGAACATATCACCCTAGTTTGTGCCATTCTTCACATAGTTATGCTGTGACATACCCACCTTTCTGTGCAGAGATTCCAACGGTCACATTGGTAGGATTCATTTTTCACATACAAGAATTTTTATCCATGTCTTCAAAGAAGACAAATATCTTTCGTAGGGTCCTTGATTATTTTTTTGCTCTGCCTCACTATATGATATTATTGTGTCAACAACAAACTCAGTAACATATCCCTCCAAAATATTGTCTACCCAAAAATAAATAGCCCTTGACACAGAGTTGCTCACACTTTTCAGTCGTTGAATTAATTGAGGATTCTACTCCTTCGATTCTCCTCCTTGGAAATTTCTTTGTTGGTTTGCCAACCTAGACAACCATTCACGCAACACAATGGGAATTTCAGAAAAGAAAATCTCATGAATATCTATGTAGAGGTATCAGCTCAACCACTCTATTGGATTCAACTAATATCCTTTACTTTCTTCTTGTGCAAACTCTAACTCTTTGAAATCCACCCAATCTTGGATTTCAGGATTTGTCAAAAGCCACAACATATCCATCACCAAAATTATTTGGTCCTAGCAACATAATCATTTGTTGTCCTTCTGGAATCTCTTTGACCCAGGTTCAGTCCCTTCTCTCTTGTGCACAGCAAAGCACAAGATATTGGATCAATAGAGGAAATATTAGTCTACAACACCTATGGCGTAGGGGCAGTCTCACCCAAGATATCTTTATATGGGTAACTTCTAGAACTAGGTTTCCATAGCTAGGTGAGGGATTCCTCTTCCCTTGGCCTTTTACCAAGGCACTCGACCAAATCTCATGGATGGATTATTTATGCTTATTATGCAAAGTTATACTGCGACACAGCTCTTCCTTTGAAAAGAATATAACAATAACCCCAATGCAGCATAGACACATTCAACTTATAACAATTAAACTAATATACATGAACTCATTCATAAGAAAATGCATAAGAATTCATTCACAACAACATATACACATGCAACTTAAACACATTCAACATTCACACATATAAAACAAAATCTAACGTGGAAACCCATCCAGGAAAAACTACAAAGCTTCTCTTCATCTGCCATGAGAAATATATGGCACCTTTGGTCTATGCACTAAGCTACAGACTCTATTCTATATATTCCTTTCTCATCTATACATACTTCTCTCTCCTTTCATGCTCTCTTATCTTTTGTCACTAGTCTTCCTCTACTTGAATCTACTACAAATCCACACACAAACTAGATTGACTCAGTCTCTTCTACACTTTTGTGCACTTGGTTGTATATTCTCGACTCAATGCACATAACAAAAACTAACATAGACACTTACAATGATAACCAAAAGCTAACACAGACTTTAGAGGCTAAAGAGCTAACTTGCATACAGTTTGGGTTCCTCCTTTTATAGACTCTTTACATGTTGCTTTCTCAGTCAAATTTCTACACTTATCCCACAGGTTGTCTTTCCCATTCTAGTGACACATGATAGTAGACACTAATGAACTATCTTAAAAAGACACCTCCATACATGTGACTTTCATCAGCTCTAGCCGACCTCATACCCACGATCTTTTTGACCTGTCGCTTTCTAACCATTGCACCGCTGCATGCCTTCTAACATGGATCCACTTTGTCACATTATTTCTCTGTTGCATATTTTCCTTCTATCATGGATTTTCTTCTGTTGCAGATTCTTCTTCTGTCACAGATTATCTTCTCTTGCAGCTTCTTTCCTCAACCCATTCCTCTTTATCTGCCTATGTCGTACCTTATTTTCCTTCATTTGTTCTTCCTTCCTTTTTTTGTCATTGCTTCTATCACATATCCTTTCTCTTCTTTTTCCTTATCTCTTTACATACTTAAGTAGAATTCTAAATGAATTATGCTTACCTTTCCCTAGGCCCAACAACCACCCAAGCTAGTCTCCTACGAAAATGTCAACTATCAATTGATTACCTCTAAAGATCCAAAAGGGTGATGAAATTAATATTCCAATATTCCCTCCATTTTACATAATCCATTGGACCAATGCCAACAAACCAAGACCTTGTTACTATGTTCCACCATCCATAACACTATTTAGGGGCTATGTTGATGTGCATGATAATGATTTGTATCTCACAAACTCTAAGTTCTCTTATTTTCATTACATAAGCACCAAGGTCTCTAGACAATGTTATAATGAAATGCCAATAGTACATTAACATAAGCTCCAAGTTGTATTCTTCAACCTAAGCATCACACCAAGCTACAAGACTCTCTAATTATTCACGTTCTTTCTCTAGGATCTACGTCACACAAACCCTAGGTTTCCTTCTCTTGCAACATACATGTACTAAAATCCAAGCTCATCCCTACCACTAGCATTCATTTTCATGTTTCCTATAGGTTTTAGATCACAAACCCTAGGTATTTCTCTTTACATGAATTCTTTGAGACAATTACAAAGATATATAATTAGTAAACCAATAGTGAATAATGGTAAAGGGAGGTCAATCCACATAAGAAACCATATGATTAATTCAACAAGGAAATTCCACATGGAGTACTCCACTAAACAAGGATGTATAATCGTCACACTAGGTTTATCCAACCCTCAATATGATGTAGCCTCCAATCATTATTCCCCTCCTCCAAGATGGTGCATTATCCAACAAGTTGTTAACCCAATTCTCCATATTACATGGCAGCTCATTCTCCAAGTGTCCTCATGCAAGTCACTCTATCACGTCCCCTCCCTCGTTAGAGGATAAACACAACCATAGTTCCACACATTTGATGAATGTGCATCTAGCTCAAAGTTCAATATATTCATCTCTGTATAAATTATCTAACTTCCCCAATAGTAGAGAAATTTCTTATGTCAGTGCTCAATCTGATGACCTATGAAGAGAAGTCTCAGAGGAGATCGAATGACGGAGAAAATCGCGATGGGAATCAACGGTCACAATCTATTCCACACCTGGAAACATATCGATGATAGAAAATCAATCCCGCAAGAATCAATGGTGCGAAAAAATTAAATCTATGGAATAGGAGAAATATGAAAATTTTGGTCCCTCTTCCCACATCCCACATTCTGCATTCCGCATTCTGCATCCTACATCCTGCATGTGGATAGAAAATTGTGGAATTAGAGATATTGAAGCTGCATCCCGCATTCCTGCATGTAGAAATGTGGGTTGCAGAAGGAAATATGTGGGGAAGGGAATCCACGGAAGGGTGTTTCCGCATCCCGCATCCCACAAGTTATGGAAAGAAAAGTTGCAGAAGGATATTTCTGCAGAAATTCAACCTGCTAATAGAAGTCTTGGACAGATTGATCATTCGGTCCATCACAAATCTGACCATCTTAGAACCATAACTTAGTTTAAAAATGCATTGAACGAAACATACATAGATGCATACAATTTAAATTATACAATGGAATCAATTCATTAATTCAACACATTAAACAGGTTCATCATATTTCATGAAGCAAATACAATTTGCAGAGATTAACACAGGGATACTTATCTTTGAAAGAAGTTTTTCCGCAACCAGCTACGTCATTGCAACGTTCCAACCAACCATCGGGCAATGCGCTCATCAATCTCTTAGCAGCACTGCCACCCCTGAGCTAGGCATGATTCCCACAAGGAATAAGGGATACTAGCAGGCTCACACATAGCCAATAATACAACCAAGCTCAGACAATCCAACACAGTTAGGTTTATCAGGCCATAAAAAAACAAGCCAATATACTATTGGGATTATCAGACTGTAGTCAGTCAAGCCAACATTCTCATTAAGGACCAGCTAAGCCAACTAACAGATGGCTTTACCAGGATGCAAAGGAGCTGGAAAACTTGAACTGCTAAGCTAGTGATTTCAACCACTGAGCTGTGGACATCTGCACTAGATTAGGCTTGGCTCCTAAAACATTTTCACACCCAACACAAGGAAGCATCCCTTCTCTGCTACATAGTCCGTCAGTCTATGCCTTCCCTTCTAGTGTTGTTTAGGGAGTGCAAAGAAGAAAACCAGCCCCTCTAGATCTATTTGTAAGGTTCCTTCCTACACTAGGTTTATCAAGCTAGTTCAGATCCAATTCCACTCCAAACCAGTTCAAACCAAGGAGAAAATATGCACACACACAATAGACCACAATGTTAACACAACAAAACAAGCTTCCACTCCCTCTATGACAAAGGAGACCATTGCACAACCACGCTCAGGGTGGTAACAACAGGTGAACAACATAGAACAAAACACGGTTTTTCAAAATAGGCAAACAGCATAAAACAAAACACGGTTCTACAAAACAGGCAAACAACAAAGAACAAAACACGGTTTTGAAAAAACAGGCAAACGCACAACATGCATGCACATGATGGAATAGGGAATGATTGGAATCAACCATAATGTTTTGGGTGAAATATAGATGATGGATTGGGAATGCACAATGAGGAAAAAAAATTGAAAACGTTGAAGGACGGATGATCAAAACGTCCCATCGCTCCCCACAACTTGAGGGAAGATGAAAACGTGAGTGCATGAGGGGAAAATGGGCATACGTTTTCTGGGAGTTTTCTTTTGACTCATGGATTTGCCCCCATGCATCAAGGTTAAACATTCCCCCTCCTTGTTCCTTAGGAAATCATGCCCCCATCTCATTATTTGTTGCATTGACATGGTTGGTTGTGCGTTTTTAATTAAATTGCATATTTATATGATGTCCAAAATTATATACTGTGCTTGACTTAGCAGCATAAACCGTAGCCATCAACCTTCATCACCTATACACAAAACATCCTTTAGTGGCAGTGCCTTGGCCTTGAGATCCTTTCCATGATTCCATAGAATATTTTCATCATATATATTTAATGCAAACAAGGTCAAAACTGGGGTGTTACACACTCCTCCTCTAGTTGTATGCCACATGTCCTCTTGTTCCCATTAATAAACATGTGTACCAATGTAACGACTTGCTCAAATGATTTGCATCAATATATGTCTCTAAGTCCACAACCAACCTATGATGAAGCATGCTTCTCAACCCAAGTGTCCTCAAGTCAAGAAACCAACCTCTAAGCTTGTAAGTCACATGGTCCCATGATTTTAGGGTTATGTACCCTACTCTAAGTGCATCATTATTATTCTATTAGGTATACATATCTCCTAATTATCAAACAAATAATTTATCTATTTTTTGCACCAAATAGGCTACTCATCATGCCACATAGGATAACAATATATTAGGTAATTAAGATATGCTAACATTCTATTCAAAGTCAATAATCCACTCACATGAACCCATCCATGTCCATCTAGTATAACTAAGGGACTAAGAGACATAACACTCTCCTATATAGGTGAAAATAATTTTGGATTAACTCCAAAATATAACAATAATTAAGTGGGAGGCATTTAAATACCTCCCTAAGTCCCAACGTTTCACTATTTGGTAAGAAGAGAACTAGAGGATGTAATGACACTATTGCTAGCAATGACATATACAAAGTGTATAAGAGTACACCTTGGGGTTTTAGAAGCAATCCATTCAATTGGGGATAAATATGAAGAACCTTAACATGGATATCACGCCTAATTAGAATTCACAACCACATCAAAAGAAAGTTATGCCCAAGTCCATAGATGATCCCTATGATCCAATCTTGTAGTTTTTAATATAAGAAAAATAAGAACATCGTCACATTTGCATGAATGGAAGGACCCTAACAAATGTGACCATTTCAACATGGATGGTAACATTGGAAAAAGTGTTAGTAACTACATATAGAGTATTGAATACCAACAAACACATGCAGGAGCAGGACAAGAAGAAAAATATATAGTGGAAGGAGATAGAAAACAAGTGCACTCAATTTTTTAACAAATGTTTCTGAAGTTGCAACTAATAGAAATTGAAGTGGACTATCAACCTACTTATGGAGAGCTGTGATCTACCAACAATCATCTATTGAAAAAAACTTGGTAAAGTATCCAAGTCTTGATGTAGGAAGTTTGATCAAATAAGGGTAATCAAACCCAACCCACATATCAACAAAGCAGTACCATTGAGGTCAATGAAAACTAAGTTAAGAAGGCGTGCATGATGAAATTAACATAATATCCCATCATTGTTGGTAATGAAATATTCATCGATGATGGTCCAAGATCCAAAATGATGTTCAACAAAAATCCCTTTTAATAATCATCTCATATTCCAACAATGTTGATGTAGGATTTTAGGTCAATATCTCCTAAGTTTCTTGTCAACATTGACCTAAGATCCCTATTGAAATCATTGCAACAAGTAGGTCGACCATTATCAAGTTAACAATTATAAGAACTGAGAACCATGTACCTCTAAGTTTTGCATGATATACTATTTAAGGAGAGGTATTCCAAGAAGTGGTTCCTTCATTGTAAAAAAATTGGAAAAAACATGTACACCTCCAATTGGTAACTATAATGTACCCCACATGTTACCATACATACAGGTAATATGCTATGATACCATACAAATAAAGGAAGAACATACAAAAAATGTTCTTTGATACCCTATTGTAATGCACCCTGGTGTTATACAACCACACAAATAACCATTGGTGGATACAAACACTCAAAGATCTATGAAACAACTCCAAAATTTCTTTAACAATTAACCATGAGCATCATTCAACTCACTAGAATGTGGAAGCATATATTAAAAAAACTTTAAAACATTAATTGATCCTTAATCGTAAATTAAAAATCATTAACCAAAAAATTAACGGCATTAAAAACTTCTAAAACAAAATTGACGATATAAATTATCTTTTCAGATCTAACCTTGTCGATCCTGAATTTTCCATGTCGATTCTGACTCTGCTGACATCGACAATCGGGAGTCAACACCAACAATCAAACTTTATAGAAAACAATCTTGACTTCCAATTTCTAACATCTGCAAGTCTAAAGTTAGGATTCAACACAAACATATGAGCAACACACAAACCACTCCTAACTTTTGATTCCCAATGTTAGCTTGTCAGAAGACAAGAGTCAACACCAACATAATAATGCAACAACAATCAACCTCAACTTCCAATTTTCAACATCAGCAGGTCGAATGTCAAGAGTCAACACCAAATAATTGACAGTACTTCAATGACCTGGATTACATCTTGACATGACAATCAATGGTCATGATTGCTTCGATTTCACGGGACAATACTTATCCATTTTTATGAAAATGGCTAAGGCAAGAAATTCAACTTAGAATTATAGGTTTTACTCCACAACTTGGCACCAAATAGTGTCTGCAAAAAAACACACACCAATCTACTCTACTTGAAACGTAAACAAAAAGAAAACATGAATAACTCTCTAAGGAAAATCAGTTGCAGCTTAAACAACCAACAACAGGTCTCAATAGACCAACTCAATAGGTAGAAAGTTTGAACAATTTAAACAAGAAAACCATTAACTTTGATAATGAATAATTGATACAAAACACTCCATAACACACCCAACTGTTAATAGATATGCAATGAACTTAGGTTGTGGAAAATATTGGGAAAATAAACAACAAATAACCCTTAGCATTAATAGGTGTTGCTGGAAATTCTCACCTCCTGTGGACATGAGTTGTTTCCCTAGATCTAAATGGTACAGGTCTAGAACAAAACACCAAACCCAAATGCTAAACTTCCCCTAGATCTAGGTAATTACTTGAATATAATGCACAATACTCCTCTTAAAGGTTGTCCTCGCTATCCTTGAATCTTTCTCCTCTGCTATTGCGGAAGCACCTGTAAAATATTGAAGACAACAAGAGAAATATGATATCATACAAGATAATAAACTAGATCTATGCTTGTGACCAAGTAATCAAGTAATACATACAAATGATACAGTAAATATGGGAAATAAAAGACATTTTTTATCAGAAATCATTGGAGAGACTACAGCCTTTATGCCTTGGCATTGAGAGTTCCTTCCAATGGATCCTTGCCTCTAACTTCACCTTGCCTCCAATAGCTTCAAGAACTATTTTGACAGATTTTGGGTGTTCAACACAAATATTCCTCCCCTTTCCTATGGGGGTGAGCGAGCATTTAAAGGCATGGGAGGATAGGGATGGTTGAGGAAATGGTGGATGAGGTGGAAGGGAGATCCAAAAATGAAGGATCTCGAGCTCCAGGTGGTCCTAAACCATAGGGATGAGGCTCCACAGAGGCAAGCTTTGAGAATCCTCTCGAAGCTTCCTTTTTTTCCTTTAAAACTCAAGCACCACACTTTTTTCATGGAGACAGAGCGGTGTTAAGGGGTAACACCCTTTTGATGAAGGAAAAGAGCGGTAGCACCCTTTTGCTGTGCAAAAGCGACATTACTGGATCAAAATAAGGAAAAAATGCAAGGGAATAATTTCTTCCTTTCATTTCTCTAGGACAAACTCTGAGGGATTGGAGCATACAAGGGAATACCTATCTCATAACATGATGGTGTCAATATTTTTTTTTAACAATAGGATCCACAAGATAACTAAGGAATGGATTCCTTATCCAACAGTTCCAAGGATAAATCAATCAACCCCTCAAGTAGGAATTCATCAATTCCCATAATAAACATTGAACCAAATCAACGCAAAGTCACACTACAATAATAATTCTCTTAAACAATAGGACATGCTCTCATTTCATGTCAACATTCACATCATCCTTAGCAATTTAAGATAACTGGGTTAACATACATGTTTTCCATTCATTGAATACATAACCACTTACAACCTTTAGAACCTATTGTCCTAGCTTGCAATGTCCATCTAAAGAATGACTTAAGCATTCAACTTCATTAAAACAAGTACCCACAAAATCCTTTGGACCCAATTGGATATACTTCCACAATCCAACTAGAGCGTAATTCACATTTTCATTTATATCATCCCTCGTAACTCATACATATAAACAATGGCTTAACAAGTGACTTATAAACTTTCAAGCAACTATCAAATAAGGAAAATGGAACTCATTGAAGGAACTACACACCATTACTCTGTCACAACTAGTTTATAGGAACATATATATAAATTAACAATGAAAATCATGCACTTATCTGAGAATTAAATTTTTGGAACTGGCTTCATGTAATACAACATTTGGACCCAAAATCCGAAAATGGTTCGTTAGGTATTTGACACAATTTTGTCGGTCTATCCAATGAACCTGTATTTGTTGGATATCCTATAGATCAACGTCAGTTAAACAATGAAAGTAATAGCTCTAATAACTTTGTGGAATATGACACATATCCATCGAATATTCTCGACGATATATTGTCAGAGTTAACTCTATATTTGCATTGATTTTCTCTAGAATATCCGATGAGAATTCTATTCATCCGATGAGCTTTATCATTGGGGGTATTCAAATATACGATGAGGGAAATTGAATTTGTCGAAGTAACCTCATCAGAGGTAGATTCGTATATATGACGAGGGGCTTCAAATCTGTCGAAGGTGTTCGTCAGATATTCAACAATAGTCTGTACTATTAAATTTTTTTCTAGTGGGTGGTTTTTTTGAACGATTATGCCAATGAGCTTGTCTTGTAGTCCTTTCAATGAAAATTTATGAAGAATTGGATTAAAATCAATTGCATGAAAAGTAATATATGATTCTGATTCATTGGTCAATATTAATAAAACAATCACGTTGATTGTTTTATTATATTGATCAACGAATCATAATCATATATTAGTTTTCATTGCTATGTATTTCAGTCCAATTATTAATAACTTTTCATTGAAAGGACTGCAAGACAATCTCATTGGCATGATAGCTCAACAAAGTTTGGAGATTTTGTGCTTTCTAATTAATTTCAAAAATAGAGGAGACTATGTAAAGAACACAACATAATTTCTTTTCCAAAAGAAAAATTCAGTTTCTATTAGATGTAGAAACTTGTATCTTGTAATATAAAGTCAAAATTTACATCATGGCCTAATAATGTCCTCATTATAGTCAAATGACCAAAATATAAAAATGTAACAAAACTTGGTAAAAATGAGCTGAAAATAAAGCTCACAAAACCTCCAAATATAACAAAATTATAAAACATATATATAAATAGGCCAAAATATAACTGAAGTATGACACCTCAAAACAGATTCAATGTCCCCTTTCTCAAAAAATTCCTCTCTTGGAATTATTTGTAATTGAGGACACCAAAATGCTCATCAACCGCCTTTTTAGATAAGTTTTATGCTACCCAGTTGAACTCCTAAAACACATGGTGGCAAGAGAAAGATCTGAAAGAGTTCCTTGGTCTTTTAACATTAGGCATCTAGTAATAAAGGAATACCACATGTAATTGTGAATGATCCAAAATATAGTCTACAACACATTTGGAATCTCTGCAAATGTGAATCTATGCACAATCCTGAATAAAAGCAAAATATAACAAACCCCACCATGCCAACAACTCTGATCTTATATTATTCCTACTTCCCACACCAAATCAACATCTAAAGAAATGCGTAGAAGATAAGTTTAAGTTAAAAACCACCATCAAAATAACCAATAGGAATGGAAGCATTAAATTTTGGAAATTGTACATTCCTCTTTCTACCATTGTGACTCATACGCCCATGTTCCTTATAGAAAGAAACAACTCTAATAGGAAGATAATATATTGAAACAATTTTGTATTCAAAAATCATTCTTTTTCTTCCCTTCCAAATCTTCCAAGCTATAAAAATGGGAAAAATATTAAAAGTTGTAGAATGCCAAGTAAGCCAAATTGTCTCAAAAGTGATGAACGTATACTGAAAATCACACTAAATTAACTGCAAAGAAGAATTCCAACAAACTTGAGAAAAAGGGAAATGCCAAAATAGGTTATTTTTGAAATCTTGGCCTATGCAATGCATACATGAAGAAAAATATAAACAACATTCCACATACCTTGTAGGGTTCATTCAACATATGTATATTATACTAGTTATCAAAACGATGCTCCTAAACAAGTGATGGATTATCTAGAAAGATAATCAATGGTGCATCCATTTCTTCCAGAGACTTCAACCTTGCAACTACTTTGAATTAATGCATGTTTGTCATGTATGTGAAAGAGGAGAAGAAAAAAGCATTGAACATGATTGGTAATAATAGTTTCAAGATTCAAATATGATTATGAAGATCCAAATTAGAAAAAGGCATGTCTACTTTCATAATTCAAAGGTTGCTTAATCATATGTAAGAACACATGAGACATTAGGGTTCTAATTTTTAGCATATTTTAGTGTTTTACCAAATAAATAAACCGAACATAAGTCCCTTGCCTTGGATGCAAAATTTAACATGTTCTAGATTAAGCTTGGAATTATTGGTTTTTTGTTGTGATTGGTGGCAACATGAATGGAAAACTTGTCATTTTCATTGATTGGAGGAAGTTGCACACTAGTCATACATTGATTAGGCATGAATAAGTTGAGAAGGTGACCGTGTTGGTCAAAAGGTAACCATAAATGTAGTATGATTGAATCCAACGTCAGATTGAATTTATGATTCTTCATGACATGGGTGGAAGCATAAAAACAATTTTAAGAGATACATATCAGAAGAAATGAACCATTTACCTGGAAATCTTCTGGTTGTAGATGAGTCTTCATGTTGGATCAGGAAGTCGAAATAGTTAAATAGTGTTTTTTGAATTTTCCATATATTTGAATTTTTATGAATTTGTTTGGACATTTTCTGTCGAAGAAAAATATACAAAGGGAGAAAGCGTTTATACTACTCTTTTTGGGGTGTGTAAAGTTACTGCAAAAACTATTTTGGAACTTAAACACACTTTTTGGTTCATGTTGTACTTAGTTTTACTTTATACAAAGTAATATTACTTCAAACTTTTACTTATTATTTGAAATATTTGTTCAAATTAGGTGCCATGCATTCAAAATACATGCTTGCTCTATCGGGATGATGCATGACAAAGATGTCAATCAAGGACGTAGTTATGCAAGGAATCATCTAGACTATTTGAACTTCTAGGAACATGAATATATTGAATAAATTCAAAGTCACGTTCTAGAATACGAAATCATAGAAACTTTCTAAACATTATAGGATCATGAACCTGATACTGACCATTTAACTGAGATACAACAAGTTGTGAGTCCAATTTAACAGTTATTCATTGGCATTAGAGGAAATTTGGGGTCTAAAATGGGCCTTATAAGAAAACGTGCCAAAATAAGTTTTTGTGAGTTGGAATTCAAGAACCAATAGAATTTCAATAAAATAAGTCAACCATAATGGTTGAATTGACATATTTGTCATTAAAAAAAACTACTTTTTTTTGTTCGTATTTTCGACATATCTCATTGTGTTTTTACTCAAATTTCGATTGGGAGAGCTCATTGGATGCGGAATTTGATTATAAATCCAACGAGTACCCACACTGCATACTTTTGATGGACCCCGCTACCCCAAAAACAAGAAATACCTGAAAAAACGTGATGATGATGTCATCATCACATTTTTTTAGGTATTTCTTGTTTTTGGGGTAGCGGGGTATGTCAAAAGTATGTAGTGTGGGTACTCATTGGATGTGGAATCAAATTCCGCATCCAACGAGCTCTCCCAATCAAAATTTGAGTAAAAACACAGGGAGATATGTCAAAAATACGAACACAAAAAGTAGTTTTTTTCTTTCTTCCTCCAAAATTAATCAATATTATTTTATTATTTTAACTATTATTTTATTATTTTCCTTAGGAGGCCCATTTTAGACCCCAAAATTCCTCTAATGATTCCAAGGGTGTTTTCCTCGACTAGAAGCTAAATGCATGTGCTATAATCTGCCACATTATTGGTCGCAGGTCCAAGAAAGAGTTTCCCGAACTAAGGATTTCATTTTCAGGTGTGAATGTTACCCATGCAATGTTCTGAGAGCCATGGATGGCAACATCCACATATTCCAAATAAGTTAAAGGTTCCAATGACATATTCCAAGTTGAGATACCTGCAATCAAGATAAGTGTGTGCATGAAATAACTATTGTACAATTTTTTTTTACATATCATACACCACAATACAACAAAATGTCATGAGGCCTAAGTGCCTACAAGGGTTCCCCATCATAATTGACTAACTCATATTGTTTTTCAGGACAATGCACCCTTGTAACCTAGGGGCTTTGGGGTTACCAACTTACTAAGACACTTGCAGAAAATCAACTTATGTAGAAAATTAAATAGGAATAGGAATTAAACTTGACATACCCGGTTTATGATGGTTGATCCAAGCTTGGTCTTCTCCTCTTTCAGTCTCTCCCAAAGCTTCCAGGGATTCTCCAATTCACTGGCAAAAAATAAATTCTTCCAGAAATATCTTGAATTTATATATCAATGGTTAATGAGATACATGTTCATAATAAAATAATCAAAACAATTCATTATTCATCATATACAAGAATGCAACAATACAAATATTGGAAGAAGAACTTTCTTTATTAATAAACAAAGAATGGTGAGATTACAACCCAACTTATGAAACAAGGACTCCTTTGCAAACTGAGAAAACTGAGTTCTGCTACTCCAAGATGTCTGAAGGCATAACACCAGCATAAATTTTCTCTTCTTAGAATCATTGATTTTCCCCATCCCATGCCCTCTATTTATACATGGGGAAATAGAGAGGTTTCAAAGGTTAGGATGGTTGAGACAATTGAGATAGTTATTGATTAAGGCTCAATTGATCTTGACTAATCATGATTTATATTTTTTAACATTGAATTAAGGTACTGCAAGTATATATATATATGAAAGGCACATGTGACAAGCTCCTTTCTTTAAGGAAACTCGTGTGTTCAAGGTACACACAGGTTGCAATACAAATAGTCGTGTATGACATGTGGGTTGCAATGAAAATAGTCACGTATGACACACGGGTTGAAATGAAAATAGTCATGTGTGCATCCCTAATCTTCAAATGAAAATATATTAAATTGGTCAGGAGTTTATGTACCAATGGTCATGCACATCTATAGTGTTTTGGATTACTTCAATCCTATTTGTCCTTTTGTGTCCCAACATATTGGATGTCAGTACTTGAATGTAGAAGTGCCATTTTGGTTGATAACAGATGCCACCTAGTGTGTGAGGTTAGAGGGAAGTGATGGCCGAAATACATTACAATATTTTAATCTTGGAGAACTCAAGTGTCCGAGGAAGCATAGGAAGTACCTAAAACAAATACATATCAATGTCATATACAAAATCATATTCGAGGATGCCATGTTCAATATAATGTAACACTAGCTCCTTTACAATATTTGATTACATCATGTGATATGGGTACAAGAACACGTATATTACAAAGGTGGATAGAAGCCACAATATACAATGATGAGTCTTAAAAATATGAAAGTCATGTAACTGAACATAACACGATCTTGCACAACTTAGGTTATAGATGTGAACCTACGGTCTTCATCAAAATCCAAAGGAACTAGTACAATCCTTACCATGTGAATAGATGTGCTGAATTCAAACATGGAAAGAACTCAAAAGAATCTCAGATAATGAGTGAAACTGACAACTGAAACAAAGGAGTTCACTAGTAATAATAGTGAATCCTAAGGTACCATCGTTAAAGCTCTAGGTATTCATCTTTAGGAAGTACTCATGAGAAACCATATTGTGATGAGGAAGGAAAAGGATCCTCCAACAGATCAAAAGAGTGACTAGGAACTGGATACTAGAAGGTAGACATGAGTAATACTCAGATAGGATAATAATGGAATCAGGATAATAATCAGATGAAGGGATAGATTCTTGAGTAGTGAGCATGACACAGAGATGACCCAAGGAAAATTTTAACTTTCCTATAGGACAACTAAACTTATCTGTCATGTAGGAGACATGATCAGATTCCCCATGTATAAAGGACAAGTGAAGGAGTAAGAAACTCGAAGTAATAGATGAGTTGAAAGTGTAAACTGAAACATGAGTATTAGAAAGTTTATAGAGTGCTATGTTCAAGGACAACATGCTGCCACTGTTTATGACCCAAAAAGAGTACTTCTTCCTTATCTTTCCTGTTAAATTTTAACGAGTACAGGAAATTCAACTCAGGTCTCTCTTCATTTTTGGCAAGCTTGAAGAGGGGAGAGAATAATGCTTGATAAAGTTACGTATTCATGGATTTTATGAGCCCAAACTAGTACGTGCTCATTGGTGTTTTCATATTTTGAGATTCTAAAAACACCAAAGAAGACTCCAGGGGGTTCTTTTTAGTACAATTTAGTCTCCTGAGGCTGGAAAAGTATAAAACAATCCATAGAATAACTCTCTTATCTTCTGAAGAAGTAAGGTGCACCTTTTTCATACTTAGTCATGGAGGTCTGAAAAAGGTTAAATTACCACCTACCCAATGCCCCTTCAAAAGCAGCATATAGCTTGAGTTTTAGAGTGTGAAGGAAGCTAAGATCACTCGAAAAGATCCATTTGATTACGAGAAATGGGGCTTACAATAGTAAACTTGATTCTTTTTTCTTTAGGGTTTGACGAGAATGAAAAAGACATAAAGTACGCTCAGAATATTTTTCATGTTTGGGTCCAGAGCACAAAAAAGATAAAATTAAGCTCATACCAAGGGTTCCTTTTTCGTAAATTTAGTCCCTCGGGTCCAGAAAAGTGAAAAACCTATGCCTGATAATACTATTCTCAATTCCAAAGAAAAGAGAGTGTTCCTTTTTTGTATTATGCCCATTCACATATTCTTAACGATCCTGAACAGACAAGTTTAATCGACAGTCAAGTCTGTTTTGAGGATTTAGACCTGGGCCTAAATAAATTTCATAAGGGCAGGGAGCCTTATAAAAGGAAGGGCTTGTAAAAATAAACCAATAATGAGGCTTAATTTGCCATGAAAAATAGCTACGAAGGTTCCCCAAAACCTATGACAACTGTGGCATGAGCACCAAAAGAGAACAAAGTGATCTAAACTAGGGTACTCATGGAAAGGAGGCCCTATCCACGAAAGAACAATGATGTAGATGAGGTAAAAAATGGTTAAATACCATAGTCCATGGTCAAAGAGGTAATCCTAGGGTTAAAGACGAATAAGGTATAGCTGCATAAAAAAATATGAACGACCAAAATCCTACCCCATATGAGCAGATAACGAATTTTTAAAGACTTCGAACCTGTTGCATTAGGAAAAAAGACATGGTATTGGTTCAGTTATAAAAATAATTTTCAAACTATAGGCTAGAAACCCAAAAAATGAATTTTTTTCTATATATAGTTCAAAAATAGAATTAAAACATACCATTTGACATTTTTAACAAATTTGGTAATATTTCACCTCTGACTTGGATTTCTCAACACAGACAAACATGTGGATGATCTCAAATTATGCAAGTGTCTATCTAGCTTTCCCTTCTTTTTCATTCCAACCATTCTAAATTTTAATTTTATGCAAATTTTTAATGTTTTGGCTGTGCCCTAGGGAGGTTGTGCAATACATGCGGGTAGGTGACTTATATAGTCATGTACATACGACCTGCATGAAGGAAACCCACATGTGACATGTGACCTGCATGAAGGAAACCCACATGTGACATGCGACCTGTCTAAAAGACAGTCACGTGTACTACGCAACACATAAAATTTTAAATTATGGCCAAAATTAAAAGAATTTGATAGATTCTAATGATTAATGGTGGTCAATTGGGAATGTTCAATCATGGTTTTAGAATGGAGGGAACAAGAACACAATGATATGGACTAAGATGCTCTCCATGATGCTCTTCTGTACTTCTCCAATGCGGGCCAATGTCCACTTACTTGAACATTTGATTAGCTATTGGGATCATGACCTCAGAGCTTTTGATATTCAAGGTGAGATCTTGGATATATCTATAGAAGACATGTATTTCATCATGAGGCTGTCTCGTAGGGGTATTTCTGTGAAACTTGAAGGTACTGGCAGGGGTGGTGACCCCGTGAGTGTCCAAGACTATGAGGACACCTACTGCATGCCACAGAGTTAGAAAAAGGGATCATGCATCCCGATTGTTCTTATCACCAACTTCCCACTATAGGTAGTGGTAAGTACAATAGTATAGGTTGTAGGATCTTTGTCATTACATCTCGCCACTTAGACCCAAATGAGAGTGGCAGTGGAATGTTTAAAGGGAACTATGTTTGATTGGTGTTCAAGTATGATCTTGATCATGAGGAAGCAAGTCTCTAACTATAAGAGAGGATGCCACAAGAATTTTGGATATTCCAGCATATTGGTAGCATTCTTCTTTGAGAGAGTGCCCTCTATCAGCCCTAGAGTACCACTTCCATCTTTCTCTCCTCGCCAGCCTAGATTGACCAGGTGGGGAGAAGTCTTCCTTTGTCAAGGTGGCAGAGGATCAGTCCAGGGTGGATACAATGATGAATTTTATGTGTGGTGAGGGTGGCAGTTACCAACACTTGAGAAATTTCCTTACTTAGGTTTATATTTTTGAGGAGAAAATGATATCGTCCTCCCGCTAGGAGGAATGTGGGGAGAGCTAGGTAATTTTTTTTTTATGCTTTTTAATTTTTATGAATTTTTATCATAAATTTATATACATATGTATAAGATTTTCTTAATCCACTTTAATGTTGTTAAAATGCAGATGTTGGACCTGTACGCCCTGATGCGCACCCCAGGATGTATGTGCAGCCTATACCAGGTGGAGACCATTTTTTACTAAGAGTACTCATGGTAAAGTTGGCTAGGATGACCCAAAGAGTTATGACTATATGGATTAAGTAGATTCCTATTGTTATGCAAGAATTTCTAGTAGGAATTTTACCTATCTAGATATGCCTCATGAGGAGGGTAGCTAGGGTCGTTCTAGTTTACATAATAGACGAAGAGGCTCCTACAGCTGAGGAGGCTGATGATACTAATGATGTTGGTGATGTGAGTGATCATGCCAAGATCCATAGGTATTTTATTGGATTGCAATCCAAATTTTTGGTACATTTATATAGTTATGACTGGATCTTAGGATCAAAACTTGACCTATTTATGGACAGTTTTTTACACACACACACACACACACACACATATATATATATATATTGCTTGGTTATTTACATGTGTTCCAAATTTATCTATTATGTATATTTTACAAAATGTGTGTTAACTGCCAATCTAGAATATAGTTTGCATTTGCATCAGTTAATGTATTTTCATTACGTGGAATGTGAAATAAATATAATTGAAATTTATTTCAAGTAATCTAACCTACAAAAGCTGACATAACAAGGTAGGGTTTCACACCTGATAAGTTCCATTGAGCTGGGAAACCACCAGTTGAGATTCAAGTCTAACTTCCAACAGGGTGATGCCACATGACAAGGCATCCCATAAAAACCCAATAACAACCCTATCCTTGACCACATTATTGGTAGCAGGACCCAGGAAAGCACCTCTAGAGGAAACTAGATGTCCTGAGGGTGACTAGATGACCCATGCGACTGAAGCCAAGATATAAGTATGATGACTAGAGCCATCCGCAAAACCTATGAACCACTCAGCTGACATCTGTAACAACCACCAGATGGTATAAGAACACTAACCAGCAAACTATTGTACATAAAAGTACATACAATAAAAATACAAGAAAAATCACTAAGCCTAAGCATAATACTTCTTCAGGATTCGTCGAACAGGTTTAGAATTGAGATAGGTTTGGATTCCATGTTCAATGATATATGTATCTATTCCTAGTATAGATGACCAGGCACATGCATCACAAAATTCCTTTAACAACGTAGTATATATGGCAAGCTCTTACGAGGAAGAGTTTGCATCAATATGCACATTTATGATGACTTCAGGGTTTGTAAAGACATTGATAGAGCCAACATATTCTGCTAGCCTCATGATGAAATCATATTTTTCAATTCTACTTAGCTCTGGAAGAAAGTAGGATCTATGGTGAATATCTTCACAGATCTTGTCTTGCCCACTCATGGCCTCAAAAATGGCTTCATCAAAAGGAAAAACAATGTCTAAGCAGTCATCCGAATATAAAGAGTTCTATACCCAAGCAATTAGGTAAGCTTTTTCTAACTCATTCATTTCCAAATGGCCCCTTTGAGAAAAATTGAGTTGGTCAATAGTAACCAACTTTCCTTCATGCAGAAAAACCACTACTCAAAGAACATCTGAGGAAATCGCACACATAGCATAAGTCCATATTCTCCCCAGAAGAAAGTTATAGTCCAAGGGAGCATCAATCACCTCCACTTCAACAGACACTGCTTTTACTGCCAACTTAATCTCAAAAACCGGTAGGATACCATGTGGGTGAAAAGGCTTCCCATCGAAAGCAGTAAGAAAGGTGTTTGACGGAACTAGTTTCGGGGAACCTAAAGCCTTCCAGAAAGAAAGAGACATAACACATGTGAAAGCACCCTCATCAACAACTATACTCCTAATGGTATTACCACCATGAACTAAATATACTGACAAAGCCACATGATACGGTAGGCACATCTTAACATCTGATAGATTAAACATTGTCATCAAACTCAAGGAATCCATACTCCCTAAAGATTCTAAAAGGGCATCCAGCTGAGTGGGAAAAATCTGAAGCACTTCCAATGTGGACATTGCACAAGGAGTTTGGGCCAAATATTCCACCACAGAGTAGTTACAAGCAGCCCTAGAGTTAGGATTGTGAAATTCCTCTTTAAAGATACCTTTCTGTGTTTTAGGCATTGAATCATTAGGTTTGTCAATCGTGAGAGGGTTAGAGGTTTCACCAACAGACTTACCCCTCCCCTGATCCTTCATCTCATAGTTTTTTTTTCTCGTATGGAGCAAGGTACTAGATTGTACCATGTTGATATAATTTTGGTTAGGAGGGGCACCAGGAATGCCCCTAGCTACATTAGAAATAGAAGTTGCATTATGCCCTTGGGGAAATGGATCCTTTAGGACAACTGGTTGTTGGTTGTTAAGCAAATTCTAAGCTTTATCAATCAGAGGGAATTGATGAGTTAAGTGACCTCCCTGGAACAACTTACAGGGAAATTTCACCTTCTTCTTATCCTTCTTTCCCCCATCAACATTGTTCGTGGGTTTAGGCTTGTTTTGATTTCCTTCACCTTTCTTCCCTTTCTTATTTTTCGCACCGGTCTGTTGATTTCCCTTTTGGGAGGATTGTGCAAAAACATTTGCATTTTGGTGTGAGGGGAAAGCATTTGATTCCTTTTCCATATACTGCTTGATAGGAAACTCATGGAGTTGTTTATCCAATGGATATATAGTGGGAGAATTAACTGAACCAACAACACCATCGGCATGGGGTCTAGCCTTGGGTTTCTTGATACTATGGGTAGACCGCAGTGCCTCAGATATAATATCCCAGACTCAGCATATATCAAATCCATCTACTAGGCCCTGAGGATGGCCTCTTCTTCAGTGTTCACCCCCGAAGTGGATACATCCTTAGATATAAAGGAAATAAATATTTAAGGAACCACTATAACAAGAAATCGAGGGGAATGGTGGCTTTAATAAGCCTCTTTCGTCTTCACCACTCTTGGATATGATCCAAAATGTGCATGGCTTTGTCTTGTCGATATGTAGACAATAGATCTATGCCGACAGCATACCAGACAGGAAGTTGGAAGTGGTTCAGGAACACATTTTCTAAGTCCCAAAAATTGTTAAACACAGTAGAGGGCAATTCAATATACCACTTTGCTGCAACACCATTCAAATTTATTTGGAGCAACCTCAACCGAGTGGTGTCATCATTCATTGACTTGGAAGAGTACCATAAATGAAAAGTGGTGATATGGGAACCTGGATATTCACCAGTTTTTCCCTCAAACTTGGGAATGTCTGAGGATAACTTGATTGGAACAGGTGGCCATGTAGCATGTTGATCGGAATATTTCACCTCCTACGGGTAGCAAGGTGTTCCGCTAGTCTGAATAGTTCAGATCCAGAAAAAATAGATCACAGAGGTTGATAACTCCCCCTAGATGCCATAGATATCTAGAATACAAGGCCTTGATAGTTCACCTATGTACCTGCAAAAGAGTTCAACACGAAATAGATCAAAGCAACCAAAATATGATCTATTAATCTATGCTAGTGACTAAGGAATCTAGCAATATATATCTGAAATCAAACATCAACAATATAATTAGCTTGCATTAGAAATATGAAGAAGTTTACAACCAAGCCTTAGTGTTGACATGCATCTCCATGAAACCAACTCTTCATCCCCAAAATCTCTCTCCAAATGATCTTGGGCCAAGAATTAGTCCAATAGCATAACAATACCTTCAATGTTCTCCTCTCCAACCATGGCTATGAGCTCATATATATAGGGATTTAATGGATAGAGATGGTTGAGAAAATAGTGGGTGAGGTGGCCTCTAAGATCCTAGGATGAGGGATCTCAAGCTTAACCAATCCACAGCAGTAGGGATAAGAGATATCTCGAGGATTATTGTCTAGAAGCCTCAATAATCTTCTCTTTTTACCCTTTTACCCAGGGTACTACGCTTTTCCTTCTTTGATAGAGCGGTTCTGTTAATAACCGCCTATGGACCAAGGGTGACAGGCGGTGGCACCGCTTGTGGAAAACCGATGAAAATCGGTGCGAAGAGGGGTATCACTCCTGGATAAGGGAGCATGAGTGGTGCTAGGAATTTGTATGATAGACTGATAAGAAACCATTTAGTATTCACTTTAGAAGCTGGGATTTCAGGGCAAGTAGGCATGTCAAAGGTCTTATCACATGATGGTGACAGGATTTTGGTATAACAGGATGCCCCCCAAAGCATGAGTCTCAGAGTGATACGATAAATAAGAGCTTTGAGAACAATCCGTTTCCAGGAGACGAAAATGTTGGCTCAATCGGAGCATGCAGTCAAGTAGGCATCTGTAGTACATCAGTATGTTGACTCATAGACACAACTAACCAAACTCATAGTTGCATACCAATACAAGGCAGATCCATGAGTGGAATAAAAAAGCATGGCTACTAGAATACAACATAGATCCATGTGATAGAGGACTCAAACTTGGACATAGCTACCAGACATACAACGTAGATCTATGTCATACAAATGCAAATTTGAGCATAGCCATGACCATACAAATGTGGATCCATGCTAGATATACAAAACTCCATCGCAACCTGAGGAAAAGCAATGAACGCTTTTAAACAGATTCCCAGGGTCTTCGTCTTGTCTTCCATAAAGTATGATTCTATCCATGTGATTACAATGATATGAATTTGAACATGGTAGAAACAACTTGATTACCAGCCAATGATGTGAACCGTTAACAAGTGTGAGGGAGATCGGCATTAATTTCAATGATTCCCAAGGTACCCTAGTACAATCTACTGAGTGTGAATAGATGTCCTAACGTCGAAAACCTAGTCGATTCTATCAATAAAAGGTCAATGATGTGAACCAATGTCGAGAGCAAGAGAATCTGTCATTAAGGCATACAGATCTCAAGGTAGTGAAAATTGTTTCTAAGACTATTTCCGGAATGATGAGCTGATGTCAACGGGAATAGTCTCGTTGAAGGAGGGCCATGATGAGTCCCACATAGATGACACAAAAATTGGAACATAGTTCTAGAATGATGTGAACATAGTAACCATATGACTGACTCAAAGGCACTAACACAAAGGCTATGTATACTGCAGAGGTAAGACTTGTTCAACTTCCCTTTGAACATCGGGTGGCACGACAAAATGACTTGGAAGCATGACTAGATAGGATGAATACACAATGCGACAGTGGACAATGCATTCTTTTGAAAGACTCAAAGGATTGACATGACTCATGAAAGTGGATCGACACGGAGATCAGCTGAATACCCAATTGACTGACATGATTGTGCAGATAAGTTCCATGTTCAAGGGTAATGACAAATAACTACCATTATTTTCAAAATGATTCCCTTTCCCATTTCCCCCATCATGATCGATGAGTGCCTCTTTTCGGTTTTATGAGTTCAAAGAGGGTAACAAACACTCGATATAGCTTGTTAGAAGACAAGTCCAGTCTCATATGTTTTACGAACCTGAGAGAGGATGGGTTCGTTCCCAAAATGGGTCTCTCAATGTTTAATATTTAATGAGTCCACTGAAAGAAAACTCGGTATCGTTCATGTTTAGAGAGTCTAAACAAATAAGGAAGAAGACTCCATGGGGGTCCTTTTTCGTATGCTTTAGTCTCTAACGCCTGAAAAAGTGTAAAATCATACCTTGAGAACTCTTCCAGTCATGATTGGCTGGAGCGTTCTTTTCTCGTAAATAGTACTATCCGAACCGAGAAAGAGATAACCTACCTTCAGATAGACGTCTCTTCAAATACTTTAACGAGCGTGAAGAAGACAAGATCGCTCGATGATCTTTTCATATTTAGGGAGTCTGAAAAGGGTTTAAAGAGAACTCCATGAAGTTTCTTTGCACAATGTCACTTTTTACGAGCCTGGAAAGATTAAAAAATGGACTCAACTATATTTTCATGTTTAAGGAGTCTGAAAGAAGATGTGGAAAGAAGACTCCATAACATTTCTTTACACAATATTGTATTTTACGAGCCTGGAAAGAAACTTGAACTAGACTCGAAACTTTGATACCAGGTTTTAACGAGCATGACAAAGTGTCGTAATAAACACTCAACGGCCTTTTTCGTTTTGTGAAAGTATGAAAAATCCATAAACAAACTTTCAAAAGAGTTTACTAAATTCAACCTGTAGATGATTCATAAACAAGTGTTAAATGCATCCAAAATCAACATTACGAGATTATGACAAATAGATTTTGACCAGAACATGATGTAATATCAAAACTATACTAAGTCAGACCCAAAAAATGTCTATATAAGGCAAGTAAATAGTAAAAAACCAAACATTTCACTATTCACCTCTTGGCAAAGAGCACTTGGAGCATTTTTTAGCTAGATCTTCCACAGTTGATACCGGGATTTTCCACTGTCCGTTTTCAGTCTCGTCAGTTACAGGTAAGAGCTAAGACCTTCTTCTTTCATTTCATAGCTTTCATTTTGGGATTTGATGGGGTTTTAGGCCTATTTGACAAGCCCTAAAATCCTATTTGCAAGCACTGCGGCTACGCCTTGCGGGATAGGCGACACCACCCAAGAACTGCGCCAAAGACAAGGTGAACAGGAGGTGCCATCGCCTGTCTCCAATGGGGCACAGTCAGTGCCGTCTGTGCAGAAATTTAACCAATGATATATACAAAACTAGCTCATTCTTTTGATTTATAATGATTTAAGGATGATATTGATGTATACCATTGTTGTTTTGGCAGGTCTCAGCTTCCAAAATATGGTGATATGGAAGAAAAGAGGTCATGATGACGAGGATACCACTGCTGAAAGGAATTCAGTGTGTATTGCCACACTCTAGAACTGTGGACTTCTAAAGTTCTTCTGGACACCAAGCATGGTGTCCCACAAGAGATTACTGGAACACATACTGAGGATGTGGAATCTAGAACAACAGTATTTCTAGGTGGGGGCACATATACTTATAGTGGAGGTAGAGTACATCTACTTCCTAATTGGCCTATCGAGATGGGGTGCCCCTATCTCACTGACTGGTTCCCGTGGTGGGTACATTATGACTAGAGAGCTCATAGATCGACACTATGCACCAGGTACATGTACATCAGGGAAGAAAATCCCCATCAGGGCAGTGACAGACAGGGCTCTATGGATCATTCTATTCACCATGCAGAGGGTGGCAGGGAGCCAGGGTGTACATCAGGCTTCCAGGGCACATATGGTATATGCCCTAGAGGCAATTGCACCTACGGTGTTCAACTGGGCAGAAACATTGCTTCCAATATTCAAGGATCAGCTGACTAAATGTCGGCAGGGAGAGCTAAAGCAATTCGGATTTGGTTCCATCTTAGCTTGTTTCTTCTTTGAGCGGGTCCCCCGAATGAGGCCCTAGGTGAATTTTTGGAGTCTGAGAGCATGGGACCCCCACATGCTGAGGTGGGTCCAGGTCATGGCTCGCATGGGAGTGGGTAGGGGCAGATTGAATTTCGGTGAGGCATTCTTCAGATGGCTGTGGGATCATATGCTCATGGTCGAGGACTATGCCTATGTGGGCACAGATTTTACAGGTGATCCTGACCTACCACTCTCGCTTGGAGGGTAGTGGGGAGACATTGGTAAGAAAAAAGAAACCCTAATGATGAAAAATGTTTTTATGTTTTATATTTTTTGTGATAAGTGACAAGACTTGTCTATCTTCATGCAGATGTTGGAGTAGCGAGGCCTAGAGGAGCATCTCCATTAGACAGGCGAGCTGGAGTTTGCTTTGTGCCACAGGGTGATGATATCACTGGGGAGCTGGAGGAGAACCTCAAGAGTTTAATCTAGACATCCCAGATGCTGACATAGATGATCTCCTGACTAGATATCAGAGATCTATGACGGGAGTACCAGGCCGATTCAGCAGGCTACTTCGCAGGGTGGTTCGAACAGTGATGTGCAATCATGAGCACCACTAGTAGAGACATATATACTGAAAGCTGATAGCTTCAAGATTTTTGTATGATGATTTTTCCTGAAAGCCTACGTGCTTCAGAAGAGGTCTTGGGACCTATTTTTTGTAACATTTTTCGTATATATATATACCAACTTTTGCAGGATGTTTATACGTTTCAAATGGATGAATGAATTTTCTATGAGTTCTATGTGTCTTTAAATGTTTATTTACAATGTACCATGTTTGATTAACGTCATGAATGGGCAATATGCCAATCTAGGATGTAATTAGCCAATGAATCAGCAACTACATTATGTTCCCTAGGGATATGCCTATATGTAATGGTTCCAAATGATCTTTTTAACAAACGTACCCTCCGGAAGAGGCGAAGGAGCACCGGGTTCCTAATGGTGTAGATATGGTTTAAATGACAAACCAAGAGCTGAGATTCCATCAAAACTACTAGATCACAGACATCCTGGGAGGCAACTTCAGTCAGAAGACCGATAACTGCTTCATACTCGATGATGTTATTAGTAGTGGAACCTAAGCAAACTGCTCTTGAACTAACCAAATCTTCAGCTGGGGAATAGAGAACCCAAGTAGCTGAGTCTAGATTCAAGGTGTGGTGGCAAGCACCATCAATGAAGCTATAGAAAGCCATCTGCATGACCAAAACATGGTATAAACAGGTGCGGGCACCAAAACTCAAAACCATCTTAAAAATACTGAAAACACATTGAAAGTCAATCAATATACATATATACAAGATACCATCCAAGAAGACCTAGGAATAGCACATTTTCAGATACAACCCATTGCGAGGTTTCCCTAAAGGGATTCCATCATAATCTACCAACTCATAGGCTCCTTTCTCTAACACATTGGAAATAATGAAAGGTCCATACCACATAGACTCAATCTTACCCTTTCCTAGCTTGCCATATCTTTGGTCATAAGTCAAAACTAGGTCACCCTCGTTGAAAACACGAGGCTATACGAATTTATTGTACTGCGCCTTGATGCATTTCTTATGTGCCTCATTAGCCAAGGCAACATCTCTATGAGTCTCATCAAGGTTATTCAAGTACAAAAATCTTGCTTCCTCTGCAGAAGTGTCTGGGAGAACTTCAATGGCGAGTTGTAAAGATGGAATCTAACATTGGATAGGCAAGATAGCTTTGAGTCCATAGACAAGATGGAATGGCATGAAACCAGTAGCTGTTTTCACGAAAGTACGATAAGCCCAAAGAGCGGAAAAAAGAATGAGATGCCAATTGGATTTATGATCTCCAACTATCCGATGAAGCATAGTTTTCAAAACCTTGTTAATGGCCTCTACCTGACCATTAGCTTGCGGATAATACGACATAGAGTTTTCATGGAAAAAACCTAGCTTGGCACTCAATTCCTCCATCATTTGATTATGGAAATGGGATCCGTGATCAGTGACGATGGACTACGAAAATCCAAATCTAGCTATGATATGGTTGAACAAGAAGAGAGTGACAGTCTTACCATATTCTACATATGTAGGCATGGCCTCAGCCCATTTTGTAAAATAATCCACGGCTACGATGATGTAACCATGCCCCCCGGCTGAGGTAGGTTTGCAATGCATGAAGTCAATCCCCTATTTGGAAAAATGGCCAATGGCAATGATGGGGTGAAGCAAATTAGGATGGGTGCGCTTTTTGGGATAAAAATGTTGGCATGGTGGGCATTTCTTAACAGCCTCATGATAGTCTTTGAAGAGCAAAGGCCAGAAATAGCCAGCGTGAAGAATTTTCTGGGCTGTAGCCATCCCAGATAAATGATCTCCATATGCTCCAGAGTGGCAATCATTTAACATGTGTTCAGCCTCCTCATGAGTGAGGAATCGCTGGAGAATGGAGTCAATCCCATGTCTATACAATGTATCATGCAAGATGAGGTAGTATTTCACATGGTGACGAATGCGGTGATGATCATCGTGAGATAGATGTGGCTGAAAACGTTGGGTCTGGAGATAAATCAACAAATATCCATACCAAGGATCAGTAGTGCTAATTAGGAACAAGAATTCATCCGGAAATGAATTGCTGGGCTCAGATTCCATGTTAGCATAGGGAAGGCCACATATAAGCTCAGCAAAAACCAAGGATTTATTTGATGTAGCCTTGGAAAACTCAAGATTGAACTCCTGAAGGATGATGATCCAACAGGAGTACTTGCCCCCGAGTACCCGATGAGTCAAAATGTAGTACATTGGGTTCTGGTCTGCCAATACGGTGGTAGTGCGAAGCAGAATGTAGTGACAAATTTTTTTCACAGCAATGACCGTGGCCAAAGCTAGCTTCTCCACATGTGAGTAATGGGTTTTAGAAATAATAAGATTCTTACTGGTGTAATAAATCACATGCTCCTGACAGTGGAGATTGTCCTGCACTAAAACCATGGTGATGGTAGTAGTAGAGGCAACAATATACAAGAGAAAATATTTTGAATAGTCCGGGGGGTGTATCATGGGTGAATGAGTCAGAGCGTGCTGTAGACTATCAAAGGCGCACTAGACCTGGTCATCCTAGAAGAATGGAGTGTCCGTCTTGAGGAGACACATATAAAACGAAACGGTGGAGAAAATTTTCCTTCCCCTGCAAACTTTGGAGTTCAAGGATGGTGGTTGCGGATGGTAGATTAATGATGGTGGAAATATTCAAAGGATTGATCTGGATGCCATCTTTGGATACCACAAAGCCAAGAAGACATCCCGTCTCAATGCAAAAAACACATTTATGGGGATTGAGTCGTATATTATAATGACGACATCTCAAGAATATGTCTCGAAGATGACCAGGGTGGTCCTTCCGTCGCTGCGAATGAGCAGGGAGGTTGTCAAGGTATGGTTCAACAATATGTTTAATGTCATGAAATGCATAGGACATCGCACGCTGGAATGTGGCACTAGCATTTTTCAAGACAAAAGGTAACTTCTTATATGGAAAGGTTCCCCATGTGCAAATGAATGCCATCTTATGCTGATCAGCGGGCAATATCTCAATTTGATTGTAGCCAGAGAAGCCATCCATGAATGAAAAGATGACACTTCTAGCACAGTTGTCTATAATCTGATCGATGTGCGGGGTAGGAAATTTGTCTTTGGGACAAGCTTTATTTAAATCCCTAAATTCGATACAGACTCTAATGGTGCCTTGCCTTTTATTGACAGGGAGAACGTCCAATACCCATTCCGTTAGAGGTACGGGATAAATAAAACCAGCTTTCAGAAGTTTCTAAATCTCAACTTTAATAGCCCTGGCCTTCCTAGGGTGGACTTGCCTAAGTTTCTACCTGACAAGTTTAGCCATGGGATAAGTTTTAATCTCGTGGACCATAATGGAAGGGTCAATCCCCGTCATCTCTTCATAGGACCAGGAAAAAATATCATGGAATTCCTTAAAAAGTGCCTTATATGCTTTAGATTCATCTGTGGAGCAGTTCTACCCAACATGAACATGCTCAATAACATCAGGCTTTGTTGATATGTCAATTGGGTTCGTGTGAGTAATGTTGCAAAGGTTTCCTTCGGAATCTGTATTTTGCAACAATATAGGACTTTGTGGAACGTTGACAATATCAGTAGGAAACAAGGATGCAAAATCATAGCTGCCCGAACTGGTATTAGGGAGGAACGTGGATCTATGATGGTGATCCTCCCAAATGGGATCACCCGTGTTCATGATCTCTATAATGGACTTGTCAGAAGGAAAAGTCATGGAGAGATAGTCTAGAACTGGAAGAGAAGGTGCTAACCAATACGGTAAATAGTAAGGATCCGAAGCCACCAAATGAATGTCATTAGTGTGATCATCGAAACAAGTTTGAATGGTGTCATACATAGCTTCGTGCGGGCTCAACAAGGTGGACTCAACAACATTTGTGCCCTGGGGCTCAATATCAAATGAAGCGATCATATGTACTGTCACGGTATCTGTGGTAGGAGGAGTGGAGGGAAAAATCCCCATAAGGAATGAATCCTTCAGCATACCTACCCCAATCGATTGGTAAGGAGGAGGGGACTGACCTAACATGGGGATGTTATTAGCCATAGAGGTAGTAACATCCGGCATATAGAAATCAAGCTGGTCAATAGTAACAATTCTCCCGAGATGCAGGAATTGAACTGTTCGAAATACTGTTGAAGCAATGACATTCATGGCATAGAACCAATTCCTTCCTAAAAGGAGGTTATAATCTAAAGGGGCATCTACCACTTCTACTTAGATGGAAATGGTTTTGCCCCCCAGCTCAACCGCTAGGGATGATATGAGGCCGTGGGTTTGGAATCCTCATCCTTCAAAGGCTTTAAGGGTTGTAGGTAATGTAACGAGCTTGGGAGAGCCAAGAGATTTCCAACAAGTCATAGATAACACCGAGGTCAAAGCTCCTTCATCTAGTACTGTTTGAAAGACTTTCTTTCCCACTACTTTCGTAATGATCTGAAAAGAAAGTTTATGCGGTAATCTAGGTTTATAGTTCTCAACATTGAAGTGAATCAAGTTAGTGTTATCCAGGTCTATAGCTCCTAATGTAGTCAACAAGTTCTTGCACTGTGTAGGGTAACTTTGGAGTACTTCTAGGGTAGACATCGCACAAGGTTCCTGAGCGATATCTTCAACCACATTATAGAATTGAGTGGCTTGGGGATTGGGATTAAAGACAACCTTCCAAAGAGTACTCTTTGGTGGGCACAAAATCATGTCGAGAGTACGCTTCTCAATAGACAAGGGAATAGTAGACGAGGATTCTAGAGAACTAGTGGAGGGAGCTTTCCCTGAAGAAGATTGGTCTTCTTGCTTATCCCCGGGTTTATCATAATTATGGCTTTGAGTTTGTAGATGGATGGTATCTGAGGACATCATATGAATTTCCTCTAATGAACTAGAGCTACCCTGGTTTGACATGTGGTCTACCAGCTGTTGTTGAGAGGGGAAAGGATCCGTAAGTACTGCAGGTGCGGGGTTAGACTTAAAAAATTGGGATATTTCATCCCGATGGGGACACTCCTTAGAGAAGTGGTCACCACCATATAATAGACAAGGGTATTTAGCCTTCCTTTTCCCTGTGTTGTTGTCATTATGGGTTGATTGTGGGGTCTCCTGCTGGTTTCCAAGCTTTTTATTTTGATTTTTACCTTTCTTTTTATTAGTAGAGGTTTGAGTACTTTGAATAGAATTGACCTCAGTAGAAACCTTGGGAGTCAAAGGAGTAGCAGGTTGGGTTTACTTGGTAGGTTTCAATGCGGATGGGGACTGGATTGAACCAACAATCTTGTCAACAGGTACTTCTGCTGATGGCTTGGTAGGGTCAGTGCTGGGGCGAGGAGCTTGAGGAATCAGGTCATAAAGGGTCCCAGACTAGGAATAGACCAAGTCTAGGTACTGAGCCCGACTAATAGCCTGCTCTTTGGTAATGGCACCACCCATGGCAACATCTTGGGCAATAGGAGGAAACAAGGACTTAGTGAACCAATCAGCTAACAACTGATCTGGAATAGGGGCCTTAATAAGCCTTATCTTCCTTCTCCACTCATGAATATGATCAGAAATGTGGGTGGAGTTGTTCTGTGGCAGAGAAGTTAAAAGATCCATGCCTGTTTCATAATGAATAGGGAGCTAAAAGTGCGTAAGAAATATGGTTGCCAATGAGCCAAAATCCACAAAAAAATGTTGTGGGAGTTCAATATACCACTTCGCAGCCATACCGATCAAAGTTCACTGAAAGAGTTGTAACTGGATGGAATCATCCATGAGGGAGTTCGAAGAACACCACAAATGAAAAGTCATGACATGGTTCCACGGATCTTCACCCTGCTTCCCATTGAATTTCGGAATGTCCAATGGTAACTTTACCGAAATGGGAGGCCACGAGGGATTATGTTGAATGGGATCACTAATCAACTTAGACAAATCAAGCAAGTCCAAAGTTGCAAGGAAAGGTAACTATCTATTGGGCTGCACATATTGGTAATACTGATATGGCATGAAATTATCAGTAGGGCCATAGGTCAACTGAAAAAGAGGTTGCTATGAGGAAGAACTACTGGGAAATCTACCCATGGGGGGTTGATTTCTGGAATTAGGACCACTAAGACCACTAGGGCCTCTAGAAGGAGGACCGCCAGAGCCACCGGGACCACCAAGACCATTGGGACCACTGGGACCACCAGGATCACCAAGACCACCAGACCCTCCAGAACCTCCAGGAGGTGGAAAACCTCTGGAGCCACCAAAACCACTAGGTGGAGGGCCACTAGACCCTCGAGAGCCATAAGGAGGAAAGCCACCAAGTCCCCCAGGACCACTAGGACCACCAGGACCAAGAGGAGGACCGCCAAGCCCTCTAGGACCATTAGGTCCCCCAGGGGGAGGACCTCCATAAGGTGGTCCTCCCACACCTCCCATAGTATGTATGGGTATTCCTCCCATGGTTGGCATGTAAGACCAGTTGGGTTTCCCCCATGGAATAAAAGTGTTGCTAGGGAATGGAATTCCAGTAGGATTAGATGGATGATTACCTATAGGTATTTGATAACCATAACCACTAGAATACTGAATGTCCACAGGTTGTGCCCCTAAGGGCTGACCTGAACTAGATGGGGGATTTACCACATTAGTGTGGGTGGGAGGGACAAAAACTATATATCTTTCTATGTTAGAGGTCTGCTCTTAACTAGGTGCAACTCTAGGATCAGATAACATAGGTCATGCTGGGGGTTGCCCCTTGGCATTCAAAGGTACTGAAGACACATGAATTGAAGGTTGGGCCCCAGATGCGAAATATCTGGGTGGATTTGGATCAAACATAACATAAGAGGTGAGAGGGGTGGAAATTTGACCTGGGCTGTGGGTTTTTAATGGACGATCTATAATTGGTTCAATTGGTCTCATAGAATCAACTAATGAATGATATCCCATAGGAAGGAATGTTGAACGAATTGGTGAAGAGCCTAGTATGTTGTCAATCTACTTCTCTACCTTCTGTGCACGGAGGATAGCAGCATGATATTGCATGTGTTCTTCTTCACTTTCAGGAGAACTTACATGGGTGCCAAATGAGGCAATGTCTCGTCGAATAGGTGTCTCCCAAAAAGGAGCATTAGGACCAAAATCCGGACGGGTATCATCAACATGATCTTCCGTGGGAGGATGGAGTGATGAATCCTCATGGGAAGGCTGTTGGACCAAGGGAGGTGAGTGTGAAGAATATGGTACTCCACTTTCTGCCACCACATGATCTCCCACTTGGGAGGTGGTAGCAGCTCCTCGGTCGATAGCTTCCATTGGATTTCCTCCTAAAATAGCAGTGAAATCGGGTGGCATGCCCCCTACTCTCCTGGACTATCTTAACTCAGCTAGTGTGTACAGTTCCTATCTAACCTAGGGTCTGAAAATCTAGAAAAAACACACCAAAATACTTCCCTACTCAAACTATAGGTCAAAACAAGAAGAATTAAAATGACAGGAGGAGTTCAAAAGTTAGGTCTCTCACTAGGATTGTCAAGCTGGTGCCACTCGTGATATACCTTGAAGGTACGTGCGTAGTAATCTCCCTGAATGTTGTTCTCAGTGTATGGCTCCAAATAAGATGGCTAAAGGGCTTTGCTCAGATAGATAAGGTACCCTAGTGGGGTCTCTCGATATAGTCAAGGTATGTGGGAGCTCGAATTGGTAGTAGTATTGTCTAATGCATAACCGTACACAAGGGGCATTTTGATATACAATCAAGTACGTGAAGTACCTTTCTATATACCTCAAGGGTACATGAAAGGTCGTTCGATATACCGATGGTACGTGGAAGAACCACGAGAGTCCCGGAATGTAATGCTGACAAATAACGACAACTCCTACATTTTACGACACCCAAACACATATCTAACCTATCACTCAAGTTACTACGTAAATTTTAACCTACAACTACTGTTGATTTTAACTTGTACGGTTAGGTGAATGCATGATGTTCTAACAAAAAAGTAAAACCATGCAGTATGCTTGTGCAAATATTCACTTTACCGTTCAATATGCCTACTTACAAGAGGGAAGAGAGTGTTTTTTCTTTTTGTTTCAAGACCAAAAATCATACCAATCAACAGTCATGAACATCAAATCAAAGACAATCAAATAATTCTACAAACCAAATTCTTCTCTCCGAAAGTAAATGGGAAGGGTGAGAATCTCTTTTCCTAAAAGAACAACACCAAGCACACCTATATACCAATGCACTGTAACTTTTCAAATTTCTTAAAAACATATGCAAATATAACTTAAAACTACCATTTTTATTATTATTTTGACCAATATAGTCCTATATGCATGAGAGACGAAAGATCGTAAAGGTCTTGAAAGCTTATGAAGCCAATCAGAAAACCCGAATCTAACACTCAAATATGATGTCCTAATCTCAAGCAACACTTTTCTTTTTTGAAAGGAAGAGAAAGAAGTTTACTATGCAAGCAAGAAATGAAGTCTAGAAGCTAATCTAATGTTCTTCTTTCAGTACATGCAACAAAAAGAGAGTTCAATGAGCACCCTAACTTTTAAAAAACAAGAAATCCTTCTTTAAAAACAACCAATGAGCAAGAAGCAGATGAACAATAAAAAAGACTAAACAAATTTTGAAATTCCACTCAAATTCAATCTTAAACCATCAAAGAAGCAAGCCACACTCATTAGATTCAATAACACAAGCCTGAAAGCAGAACTGAAAGCAATCAAAATTCCAAATTTTTACAAAGAAAAATGAGGAAAAAGGGGTTTTGGACTAATGCCTACCTAGTACCACGCTTTTTAGGTGTTGTTAGAGCGCTTCCAAAGTAGCACCTCTCTTCGCTAACCAGATTTAGGTGGTGGCACCACTTACTATCCACTATGTTCAGGCGGTGGCACCGCTCCTCGCATAAAGCATTGTCACGGTTCCTTGTAGATGGCCAAAACACAAAGAGAACAATGGATCAGATAAAAAATAGACTAGATCAAGATGGATACTGTCAAATTGAATATGGTAATAGAGCATAAAAAACTGAAATAACACAGATCTAAACAGATCTAGAAATTTCAAACTCGAATAATACAAATCAGAAAGTAGATCTGACTGTAAAGAGTTGAAGAAAACTGAGCCTAGATTCGGACAAGAGTTGTAGACTTAGGATGATCAAAACAATTGAATACAACCACTCCCCAGCGGAGTCACCAGATTTGTTGATCGAAATATTTCACCTCCTGTGGATAGCAAGGTGTTCTACTGGTCTGAATGGTTCAGATCCAGAACAAATAGATCACAGAGGTTGATAACTCCCCCTGGACACTGTAGATATACAGAATACAAGGCCTTGATAGTTCACCTGTGTACCTGCAAAAGAATTCAACACAAAATAGATCAAAGCAACCAGAAAATGATCTACTAATCTATGCTAATGACTAAGGAATCTAGAAATATATATCTGAAATCAAACATCAACAATATATATGGGACAGAAAATAAACTTGCATTAGAAATATAAAGAAGTTTACAACCAAGCCTTAGTGTTGACATGCATCTCCATGAAACCAACTCTTCATCCCCAAAAGCTCTGACTCTAGCTCTATATGCTCTCTCCAAATGATCTTGGGCCAAGAATTAGTCCAACAGCATAACAATACCTTCAATGTTCTCCTCTCCAACCATGGCTATGAGCTCATATAGACAGGGCTTTAATGGATAGAGATGGCTGAGAAATTAGTGGGTGAGGTGGCCTCTAAGACCCTAGGATGAGGTATCTCGAGCTTAACTAACCCACAGTAGTAGGGATAAGAGATATCTCAAGGCTTTTCATCTAAAAGCCTCGAGAAACTTCTCTTTTTACCCTTTACCCAAGGTACCGCGCTTTTCCTTCTTTAACAGAGCGGTTCTGTTAATAACCGCCTATGGACCAAGGGTGACAGGCGGTGGCACCGCTTGTGGACAACCGATGAAAAGCGGTGCAAACAGGGGTACCGCTCCTGGATAAGGGAGCATGATCGGTGTTGGGAATTTGTATGATAGACTGATAAGAAACCATTTAGTCTTCACTGCAGAAGATGGGATTTCACAGCAAGTGCATATGTCAAAGGTCTTATCACATGATGGTGACAGGATTTTGGTATAACATAGCACTATGTTTCATGGGGTCATTCATTAACTTAGACAAATATGGAAAGTTTAACGTTGCCAGGAGAGAAATTTTAGGCCTAACAGGAGCTTGAAAAGAATGAGTTTGGGAGGTAGAAGGACTTGCCCCCTGGTTCCCAAATGTAAAGGTGCGGTTTCCCCCAGCCTCTGGTTGTGAACAGTTGGACTAATTTGAAATAGATTCCACCCATAAGCCAGTGGTTATTTTTTTTGTAGTGTAGTATAAGTGGTTTGAGCCCCTCTAGATGAAACTAGAGTCCGAAAGACCAGAGTGGGTATCCCTCCGCTGAAAAGTGAAAAGGGAGATCTTGTAAATGGGGTTCAAACCAGGGTATGGAAACCTTGGCCAGAATCATTCATGTTTCCAAACTGCGTCCCAACATATGTAGGTGTAGGGCCTACATAAGGGGTAGATGGGGGAATATATCCCCCATTCCATGGGAATCCCTAAACAAATGAGGAGTATCCACTAGGACCACTCTGAGTAGTGTGCATGAAAGAGGGAGAAGAAAAAGGAGCATTGGGGATCCCAGTGACCACCCCACTAGAAGGATCTACTACATGGGAGGAAGCCGATGTTTGGACCACTCGACTACTTAGTGATAAAGGTGCAGTAGATCCACTAGGTCTAGGAGTACCAACTGGGGGAGGTGGCACTCATCCATCCAACATGGCTGAAGTGGGGGTATAAATGCCCTCTCTAGAGTTAGCCATAACTCTTCTCTCAGGAACACCAATGACAGGTGAAGTAAAAGGTAGAACTTGGACGATCATAGGATATTTTAAGTCAGTAAGAGGGGGGTTAAAGTTCCTTGAAAAATCATCAGCCTGCAAGTATTCAATCTCTACTACGGTTGTATCAACCTGATTAATCCTAAGTTTCAGTTTGCTTGGAACTTCGCTTACTCCTATAGATACAAAATAACCGTCAGTATCTAATCTCTGCCTTTGAGGGGGTGGTGGAGGCCCCACTATAATAGCTGGAGGAAGATATTGCAAACTTCTTGACCTTCTGAGAGGTTGGTCCTCCATAGCTAAAATATTGACTCTTCACACACCTAAAGGCCGACTAAATACAAAAAAGCCACACAGCACTTACTAAAAAATTCCTAAATCCAAACAAACAAATGGGTATCAGATATTCCTTCCAAAATAAATATGATAGATGGTTACTTGACGTTCCTACAAATTTTCTTAGGCACAAGTGGAGGAATCACCCAACCACCCTCCCACACCATTAGAGGAAATTTCAACTCAAAATGGGCCTCCTACAATGAACTAATAAAATAATAGTTAAAATAATAAAATAATATTTATTAATTTTGGAGGAAGAAAAGAAAAAAACTATTTTTTTTGTTTGTATTTTTGACATATCTCCTCATGTTTTTACTCAAATTTCGATCGGGAGAGCTCGTTGGATGCGGAATTAAATTCCGCATCCAACAAGTACCCACTCGGCATACTTTTGACGGACCCCGCT